>JAKCPI010004538.1:0-118380 GCA_023213315.1 Euborellia annulipes | reverse complement strand
TCTCAAACATTCTTGATATAAAAGTTTTTTAATATTCAATTTTTGTTTTTAAATCATAGAAATATAAAAAAATAAACAGAGCGATATTTCAATTTTATTATATAACCGATCTAGACTATGTTAAGACAGTAAATATAACAATAAAGACCTCTACAATGTCGAATATTTTCATCTTCTCCAGACTTTGCCTCCATAAAAAGATCATCTTAATACACAATGAGTTTTCTGGCAGATGGACCTCGTAAATAAAATTTCTTTGATGTTTAGGTTGACTTTCGGTCGAAACATTGAGACGCTATTGTCTTCTTTTCGAGATCTTGATATTTGCCCGATAAAACATATTTATAATTTCAGCTCTCAAAATGGTTAAACCGTGTAACGATAATATTTAGAGTCGTTTCTTCATCCATGGTCAACTAGTTAGATCTAGGACTTAAAAGAAACTCATTACTAAACCTTATTATAATTATTATAAAATATGCAATAATATATCACATATCATCAATTTATTATTAAAAATAATCTAATAGAGTAGATACATTTTTGTTTTATTTTCCTTTTGATTCTACCTTTTTACTTTCTTTTACCTCTATATATATGTTAATATATATATAGAGAGAAAGTATTGGATTCATGTCAAAAATTTGATGTCGTTTTTATTAATAATTTCGTTAATAATTAACAGATTTTTACGAATGAATGATTTTTAGAAAGCCAAAGAACTATAGAATATCGTACATATATGTTTTTTGCATTCAGAGATATCTAAAATTGTATTAGGGGTGACCAAAGCAAAAAAAATCTTGAAAATTTCGCTTTTTCTAAACTTTAAGCCGTCTGAGGCACGTCTAAATGATCTCCGATTGGGATGAAACTTAACATTTATATGTATTCTAACTATCTGCATATTTTGACGGGGTGTCGCGTTAAAAATAATTTGAACATTCTAAATAAAAGCCGTTTTAGAGCCCATTTTCGACTAAAATCTATTTTGCTCTATATCTCTAAAACTGTGCCTGATGGAAAAATTCTAACTACATATCTGAATTCAGAATGAAAAGTGCACTAGGTTCACTAATCAGATTTCTTGTGAAAAAAACCTTGTCGACTAGTGTAATCGGGCCTATATACCGATATGTATAGAAAATAATTTTTCGATTAAAGTCAGCCTAAAAAAAATATGAACAAAATTTGACCCCTGTCTCAAAAGGTTCGCCATCCCCGATCTAGACCATGTGCTAGGTTCGATAAATGAAACACATCTTTTGTTTGATACCTGTATCTCTCTCCCACCTATCATATATTTTGAATTACTCTCGCCCTTGATTAAAATTTCAGAAGAATTTATTTCTAATTTCACGGATCATTGTTCTTTTAAATAAAAAAAAAAATCCCCTGGGAAACTCCAGAATACAACAAAAAAATTTGAATTAGAGGAAATTCCGTTAGAATAGATTTATTAGAAAAAAAAGTAAAAAAAAAAAAAACAAGAATGCCATGAAACATTCCTATAAGCTTATCACAGCCCTTATTTTGAAAGTCAACTATCATTTTTATTCTATTCATTAATTTGAACAACTTTTGTATGAAGAATTTTTTATATATTTCTCCTTTTAATTAATTTATCTCGAGGTGGTAATTTTGAGTTTCCAGCGGCCGCAATTTTGCAGCTATCGACCTCAAATTTTTTTTTTTTTTTAATTAATCACATTAAATATAAGATATTAAAAAAAAATCGCTCTATATCTTATAGATAATTAAATTAGTAATCATTGTGTTAAAAAATAATTAATTTTTTAGCTGGGATCCTTCAAATGAAATGGAATAAATCCCTTGTTTCCCATGGGAAAAACTAACGCCATCTCTTGCTGCCTAGAGTAACCAGCTACTCATTCCTCGTTTAACGTTTTTTCGAGACGCGCACCTTAAAGAGTAGATAGGCCTATAAACAAATTTTTCAAACAAAATATGTCTATTAATGAATAAACTAAAATAATCTCTTAAAGAGAAAAATATTTTCCTGTTTCTCTTAATTTTTCCCTTTATTAAATTTAAATGACCTCTTTCTAAATCTTGTGATTAGAGATCATCCTAAATTTAGATTGAACGGAGAGTTTAAATTGAATTGGTTTTAGAGAATCCAAATCCAATTTCCAAATATCTTGTTAACGAGATAATAAACCCTCTCTCTCTCTCTCTATCATCTTTGTTTTCTCTCTTGATTAATCGAAGGACATTTATTTATAATGAACTTATTAACCGATTTATTGGGATCAATTTTCCATTTTGTAAAAACATTTTACTTTACCATACTACTTGATTTGTACAGTGAGCGCCACAATTAAGTCCCCGCCTAATAGCTTTAGCCTTAAGTATATGGTGTATAAATAAGAAATTATATATAATATTTAAGATATTATATACATCCGTAGGTAACGAAACGGAGATTTATATAATTAGATATTACTATGACCCGAAAAAAGATAAGGCGGCACCAGGACCACCGATTTTCAGTTGCCCTGCACACTGAGCAAATCGGATCCTTCCATTTTCTAAATAATATCTAATTATATTAGGTATAGTGAAATAATTTTAATGACCGAAAAGGTAAACGTAAAATCTGGTACAGATGATTTTATTATTTTACCTTTTCAAAATTAAAATTATTTCTCCATTTACCATATACTATACCATAATAATTAATTGTGACGCTCACTATACCATCTATTGCAATAACATTGAGACTAATACCCGGTAGTTAGGCAGCCCAAATATCACACGCGCAATAAAGCCTTCTTATGTGTGAGAAATAGAAGAAAGCTTTATTGTGCTTTGGGCTGCCTATCTACCAGGCTTTAGCCTCAATATTATTGCAATAGATTGTATATAGTCCGGCTCACAAGAACCTGATGTGCTTCTGAGTGGAGCCTTGAGTTTATGCAACCAAAATGCTTAGCCGTTCAAAATGTTGTCTTAAAAAGACGATTTATTTATTTATTTTAAAAATATTGGTTTGGCTTTCTAACCTCAAGGCTCTACTCTCGATCACATGAGGCACTTGTGGCGCGATTGTAGGCCTACTGAAGAGGTTTCTTCATTACAAGACTTTTAACCAGCTACTTGACCATGGATGAATAATCCGGACCTTAATATGCGTATATACTGTAGTTGTCCGTATGATTCCCCATTTACTCATATGTCTACTCCTCTTGATATTCAAAATTAATTAAAAATAAAAAAATATCCAATATTAAAAAAATTAAATTTTCAATTATAAATACATTGGTATTATTTACAGCGATCCTAGTATTATTTTTTCATCAAAAATCAAGGCTAGCTTCTTACTCATTTTTTTTTTTTTTACAAAATGGTATTTAATAAAAGCTATTAAAAAAAAAAAACTTTTCTAAAATTATAATTACCTTACGTGATGCTGCTATATAATACGACAACAAGAGGAGCAAAAAAAAAAAACACAAAGTAAATAATACGAGTCCTTGATCATCCTAGATGTATATTAATTTGTAACATGTTAATGACTCGACAGACAGCCTGATTAGATTACATAAGCGGTTAAAAGGAAATTAAAGCGAATAATTATTAACGGGTTCACTCATCGTCTTGTCTCTCTCTGATTTTTTTTTTTATTATTCTTTCCTTAATATCATGCGAGGGGGATTGTGCTTACTTTATTTCAAAAAAATAAAAAATATTAATATAATATTTTTACTTTTCTATACACTCTAATATTACAAGTCAGATAATTGCGGGTTTTTTTTTAAATTGACATTTCAAAAGCTCTTTTTATTTGACTGTGTATATAAGAGAGTTATACCTACAATTGCATGCTCTAAGTAACAGAGCAACAAAGTTATTTCATTCATTAACAACATTTAAAAAAAAAAATTTTATTTACTGTTTTATTTAACTTTGTCTTTCTGGCCAGCATCATCTAGTCCAGAGTTTATTAAACTTTTTGATCTCCCAGCTTCCCTGCAACCAATGTCAATACCCAATTTTTTTTTAAGATTTTTACTTTTTTTTTTTTTGGGGCCCCGGGGTTTATGGAAGGGTAAAAAAAATAAAAAGTTGGAGATGATTTTCAGGTTTTTTTTTTTGTTTTGATTTTTTGGAGATAATTTTCAGGCCAATTTATCCTTATCTCCTCCCGCTGAGTCAACGCTTCGGAACTCAAATGACTCCTTCGTCAGGGTTAAATTGGCCTGAAAATCATCTCCAGATTTTTTATTTATTTTATCTACATCCTTCTAAATTACACTACTCGGCATGAAAAAAAAGCCCCGAGAAAATTCCTTCAGATTCTTGAGTAAAAAAATTACCTCCTGAATCCAAATATAACCTCCGTTTTACCCCATCACGTACCGTTTTCAGGGGACAGCCCCCTGCTTATTTCCACCCCTTTTCGTTAATTTTAGGACCATGAATTAAATTTGGAGGGATGAAAAAGAATATTTTGGCCTTAACATTTCTTCAGAAGGTCTAGAGAGGTGAAAAGTTCAAAAACATGAACATTTGGATCCAAGGGGGGATGTGGGCGAGGATTTTGTCCCTTAAATTGCAAAATAAATCATTAAAAATGATAGATTTTTTTTCGCAGTTTTTTCACTGCTTTTCTACATATTCCAGTTAACAGACCTCCCTCATCCTTCCTTAAAATTTATTACGACCTGCTTAGATGCACCAGTCTTCGGTGGCTAGGTCCAACAAACACAATACAAATTCAAACACAATAAATTTTTTTTTTTCAACAACTTTTCAAATTGCTGGTGGATCAAGCGTAAAGACTAGAGATCCTGGGTTCGATTCCAGGTTGCCTTGGGGCGCTTGGCCCATCAACAAATAAACATATTCGTCGTTAAAAATAGAAGGATTTTCCTTAAATACTTTTGCGTGTTACTCTGTTTTATTGTAAATATTTCTCTATCTTCTCTTCTTTGATTGCAATTCTTCCGAAAGCTAACGTTGCCTTTGGTTATTGATTAAAAATATAGATTTTGGTAGTAGTTTTTAGGTTTATATATATAAAAAAAAAAGATTTTTTCCTTAAAACACTTCACAATTTAAAATATAGTATACAAGTTTATATGGAATATTTTGACCTTATCACACGAGTCATTATCAGTGACAAGTCTTTAATCACTAAAACGTCAAGTGGAGTGGTATATATTAAAATCCAAAAAAGAAGAAACAAGATAGGGGCTTGTACATTTGTATATAGGGATCTTCTTTCTTGGAATTATATATTGGCGATCTCACCATTTGGCTTATACCTGGGATAATTGAAGAAAGAATTGTAGCTGTAGATGATGGGAAGTTCTTGAGCGGTCAAAAGCGCATTTTTTTCTTTATATAAATACTCTAGTGAGTATGTGTGTTGGCGGGGTAACGCTCTCTTTGCAAAAGAAATAAAAAAAAGAATTCATTCACCCTGCAGGACGTTGTTAATTGAGGAATTATTTTTATTTCGTTACTTGACTCTCTCTTTGACTTCTTGTGAAACAATTAAAGAAACAAAATAGGATATCCGCGGATGCAGGAGGTGAAGCAGACAGACACACCATGGCAAAAGAGAGAGAGAGAGAAACGGGAATAAGAATAAGAGAGAGAAAGAGAGGCTTTAACTCAACTCTTAAGTGCAGCTTCCAGGAAGTCTCTCGGCCCACACGTCTGGACCAAGTCAAGAGAGAGAAGGATGACGAGATCTCAAGAGAGGGAATGAGCAAACATCCTCATGACCAAGATGAGAGGATGACGCGATGACTGACCGACCCAGGAAGGATGCACTCATCAAGCATGGGGGAGGGGGGAGGGGGGGCGAGATTTCCTAAAACGAAAATAATGCCATTTCGCCGATTGAAGGGTAGCCTACTTCATTTGAAAAATATTATCACCCTTCTAAGCTAAAGAATATTCAATAACTTTTGTTTGAAAAAAAATATTTGTCTTTTTAGGCTGAACGCACACCAATTGAGCAAAAACGTTTTCGATTAATCGTGTCTAAAACTTTTTTCAATGATTTTCTGAAGAGGCAAAAGACAATTGGACATGATTCGACATCATTGAACAAATATTTTGGCCATTGGGCGTTTTGCTCAATCGGAATGCGTTGGTATTGAGCAAAACGTTTTGCTCTTTGACAAAACTTTTTGTCTGAAATCATCCAAAAACGTTTTTGATCAATCAGTGTGCATTCGCATAGAGCAAAATGCTTTACATTGAGCTCAATCGGTGTGCGTGTATTGTGCTCAAAGGACTAAATCGGGCACCTAAACAATTTTGAAGGACTGATGATGGGATGATAAAATTTTCCCTAATCGTTTATGTTAATATGTGAAATTCTGATACTCTATTTATGTATTTATTTTATTTATTTTTTTTTGTAGCTTCTGCTTCTTTTCCCATGGTATAAAATTTCAATCTAGCTAGCTCACTTTCTTTTTGCTTTATTTTGAACACAGACAGACCATTTTGCTGAAATCACTTTTATGGGGACCTCAAACATTTCCATCAATATCTCGACATGAATTTTTGACATTCCAATTCTTTCTAAACAATGACAGGAAGTGGCAGCTAGAAAGGGGGGGAGGTATCTTTACATCAATGAAACTCCCAAATTTATGAAGTTTCGTTCCGAATTTATTCGACTATCATCAGGTATTCACGTGCTGTCATATGTGAATGAATAAGATACTTCATCAAATGTTGATGTAGACATATGAAGAAATATATTGTACATTCCCATATGACAGCTCCCGGAATCCTGATGATGGTAGAATAAATTTGGTGAAATTTGAACCGAAACGTCGAAAATTTGGGTGTTTAATTGATGCAGAGACACCTGTTCCTGACAGCATCGTCAATATATTTTTACCAAATTGACAATCTCTCTCAAAAAATTCATATATGCACTGAAGATGGCCCCTGTATAGGAGCCGAAATATTTGCAAATAAATTGAAGTCGTGAGAGAGAAAACGGAGCTGGTTTTTATTCTCCTTATCGTCCTCAATTAAAATATAGATAAATTAAAACTATTTGGCCCGTATATAAATTTTTAGCTTCTAAACATTACTAAAGATAAAATATTATCACGCTTTACATTTCTTTCCTCCCCCAAGTCCTATTATTAGATATTTTTCCAAAAATTATTAAAGAACAATATTATCATAAGATCTCCCGTCCCACTTTTCTTTCTTTTCTCTTTACTTCATATTCCATCGATCCGATGAAAATTAAATTAATTTCTAAATGAATAAACATCCCCTTCCATTGTGTTTGAAAGGGCAAGGAATAAAATGAATAAGCGTTCAATTTTGTAGGCCTACTACTCAACTAAACTCAACTGTGTAATAATTAAATATCGTATAGGAAATTAGCTACAAGGTTGAAATTTTATATTAATTCATAAATCAATTATTTTTTAGATTCTCTTTAAAATGTATGTTTTCATTTTGTTCAAAAATTGTTGACCTTTCGGTTCTTTTATTTATGGGATTTAAATTAAAAGAACCGAAACGTCACAGAGTCTTTTTTTATGACTCCTCCTGCCCATAATTATCCAACATTATTCTTGTCCTTCATAGGAATGAGGAGAAATGGTTCCCATGGCAATAAAATAGTGTTTATAAATTTTATATCTCTTGACTTCTAATATAATGTCGGAAACTAAATGGACGATGTTATGCACGAAGGAACCAAGCGCCATTAACCTAAAAATGAGATAAAGGGCATTTCATTTGAACAATTGTAAACAAAAACAATGGCAATAACTTTTTTTCTTGTTTTATACAAAAAAGATGCACAGAGTAATAATATCGTGATTTAAATATGATTTTTCCCTACAAGATGGCGGTCTTATCTCAATTTCGATCATAATGGCTTTATGCATAACATCGTCCAAATATATGTTGACATGAAAAATCTGTTGTGATTAGTACATAACACTACTTTTGTGCAGTGTGACATCACACCAGATTTTTTCTCTGTTGAACAAATTCTTATATAATAATTAAATATCGTGTAGGAAATTTTTGAAATTATTTTTAGAGGTTCCCTTTGGATTTGTGATACCCCACTTAGAAATCTCTACTTTTGAGCAAAATTTATTTCTGATACAATTAGGATAGAAAGATACTTTGACTTTGATCGGTATAAATATGGGCAATATATGATAAATGGTAATAATCTACGTTTATCAAAAGCACACACATGCAGACATTCACTCAGGTTAACCAATTATATACCTAATGGTTGGCCTTTTGCCCTCTCATCGATTCAAATTGGATTTCCATTCTCTCTCTCTGTTCTTCAAAAGAGTTCATCATCATCCATCGTTGATTAATTAAAAAAAAAAAATTGTAACAACAATAGCAGCAACAAAAAGTAAATTAATCGTGAATTTATTCACCATTGCGATGATAATATATTTTTTTTTTATTTATATCAGCAATTATAAACAAAATTTCTACACTCATTAAATACACACATATAACACACACAAACATGCAGACAGAGAGAGAGACTTGTTATCTCTATCATTCAAAAGCAAGCAGATATTGTTTACCAGAAAAGGCTAGTTCATCATAATATCATAAATTTTTCTACTTTTACGCTAAACTAGTTGCTCAGTCTTCGGTCGGCGGACCACACGACATTAGATATATAATTGGAGTATACTTGTATTTACACAAACAAGTTGATTAGAGTAACACGTGCAGTCAACTTTGCCGACCATTCATTAACAAATATATATGAGAGTTTCTCTACTAATGGGAAAATCGGTGTCCCAGGCAAATTTTATATGATACATCTTATTATTAGTCAATAATAAGTATTACTAGACAATATATTAGCTATTCTTGGCATGGCATCGGTTTTATTGTAATATTCAATTAAATGAACATCAAACCCCTCAAAGCACAGTCCCCTGTCGTGGCCCATTTCTAAAATTATGAGTCTTAATGACAAATATTTTTTTTAGTATTATTATTTACTGAGTAATATAATCATTAGGCCTAATTAATACATGAATATAGTTGGCATCTTTATAAAATATCAATCTAATTTAAAACTACGGGGCAGGGTTGGCCCCCTCGGAATATTTTGGATATAATTATTTTTTTTTTTAATTTTAACATCAATTTAGAAGTCTTACGATGGCCTTAGGGTAGCTTAAGGTTGTATCAACATTTTAAAATAAAAACATGAACAAAAATAATTAAATTAAAAATTATAGAAAATAAAATAAAATATGTGGGCCAACCTGCCCCCGTCTCCCCTAATTCGATTATAAAATATATTTAAAAAAAAATTATTTTTCATTATCATCAGCTTAGAATTTGAAAACTTCCCCCCCCTAATTATTTTTTTTTAGCAAACTTTTGTTAGTTGTATTATGGGTTATTCTCGTCTCTTTACAAAATTTATTGAATTTTTATTTTTTACCAATTAATAGAATAAAACCTCTCTATAATATATAATAAGGAATTATTTAAAAAACGAAATATTAATAATTATTTTTATAAATTTTATTGAATTTCAAGAAATGACCTAAATACTCAAAAAGAAAAATCCATATGAAATTTCTTAAGTTATTATTTTAGAATTAATTATCTTTAATCTTTAATGAAGAAGGGATTCGTATAACGATGCCAATAGAGTGATTCATTATCTTTCGCGTTTTGCACAGATAGTTTTCAACTAGCAGGCATTTTATTTCCTTTTTTCTCTAACCTAACCTGATGAATATATTATAGAGAGAAAACGCCTGGAGATAATTAATTTTGTTAATCAAATATCCCTGGCGTTTAATCTCTCGAGGCATCTCTTAAGCTTCGAAGAGAGTTTCTAAGTAAATAAATACATCAAAGTAAATTGATTTGGTTTGAATAATTATAATATTTTAGGGTAAACAAATTTTATTTTTTTTCTATGACAAGATGATGAAGAAGGCAGGGTTGCGCCAGTTGAAATAAATCACCTTAGAATAGACATTTCGGTCTAAATTATTGTGTCATCTTCAATTATTAGAAATTATAGGCCTACAATGTTTTATAAAAATTTAATAAACTCATTTTGTAAAAAATCTGGTGTGACTGTCGCACATCACACAACTTTCCTTCGGTAATCGAAATTTGTGTTCTGTGCTTGTCACGCCAGATTTTTTGTGTCGACATATATTTAGTTTCCGACAGTACGGTACATTCGAATTTCAATGTGTAAAATTTATAAGTATGGAAAATATTTATCTTTTGTGACCATTTCTCCTATCTTTCCTATGAAGTACAAGAGTAAAGTGGTCCTCAGAAGATTTCAATAGCAAAATGAGAATATACATTTTAAAGAGCATCTAAAAAATAATTGTTTTTTGAATTTTAATTAAAATCGTTGGAGCGAAAATCGAAAAAAAAAAAACTGAAAAAATACATCAGTAAAGTACTAGTACTCTTTGGCCGATTTTGTTTAAAAGCTTATTTTCACGGTCCAGGAAGGCAGAAAACTTAAATATAAAATTTCAACCTCCTAGTTCAATTCCTTCATGCTTAAAATTGAACACACACACAGACAGACAGACCATGCCGCGAAAACCACTTTTTGGGTTCAGGGGACCTTAAAACGTGTATAGGCCTATCCATCAAAATCTCGACATCGAATTTTTGACATGAATTCAATACTTTCTCTCTATATATAACATATATATAGTGGTAAGAGAAAGTAATAAGCAAACTATTGGAGTGTTTGCTCCAAAGGATTAGATATGATTCTTATCACACTTTATTTTTTCAATAAAATGCTTCTATTTCCGGCCCGGATAATTCCCTACGTAATTATTTTTTTATTTACCTAATGATTTAATGTCATCTCGGATTGGAACAAAAATAATTAATGAAAAATTAAGTATTTTAAAACAAAATTTATTACATAAACAGACAAAGACAAGAAAAACATTTTGATTATTTAAGAGAAATATGGCAGCCATTCATTACGTATTAATCGTATATCATTCCTAATTTAATCAAACAATCAACTTATAATGTAAATCATATTATTGTCATCTAATTTACTATTTGAAAATTAAAAAATGTTTTCTTCATTTTATTGAAATTTTCTATAATTTTGTAGATAGGCCTCTAATTCGTCATTGTCAATCACTTTGTCTTTATCTGCATAATCTATAGAAATTTTGAAACGAAATTTTATATGTTCAACTTTTTCGAAAAGTAAAGTAAAGGCGAGTGTCCGCCACAGGAAAATACATTTGCTGGCCTTTATTTCCAGGGGAATAAAATAAAAATAGAGAACGAAGCAAAACCTTCCCACCATTAAGGGCGGGGAAAAGCTTTGCAACTTAGTTTTTTTTTTTAAACTCATTTTGCTTAAATTTATAAAGAATGAAAGGGGTTACACTACCTCCTCCGTCCGCCCTACATGTGACATCAAAAGATTAAAACGGGAATCTTTTTTGAAAAACACATACCCCAAATGAATCCAACATAAATAGACGTAGATGATTAAAAAACATTTTTTTTTTCAACTAACGCTATTCTTGGTAGCCGAAGGTCGTTGAGATAGAGCCCAAATTACTTCATTTTAAAGTGTTAATTTTATATATTCCAAAAATACACCTGATGACACATGAATGTAAAGCAAAGCGTTGTTTGTTTAGCTATTTAGGAACATTTGGATTGGCTACGTATTTTAATCATATATCGAAAAATTTCTTCAATTGAATATTCATCTCTCTTGCAAGAAAGAAAGAAAAGGATTTAATTAATTTCACTCTTTTCTCTCTTTTTTTTTAAGAGTGTGGGCGTGTAATTTAAATTACAAAGTTTTATTTAATTTAATCCGCCCCTCGTGTTGTTTTTATTTTAATAATCTCCATTTTGCATTTTCCTCAAGTTGGAAGGGAATTTATCTTGGCGGGTCCATTAACTCCCCTTCGTCTTCTTTCCTCCCTTCCTTTCATTTTAATTTAGCAAATGTCTTTCTAACATAATATGAGATATCCTAAGAGATGGAATTAGTTTAGAGGTGTTTAGTTCACTATTAATAGATCTCACTTGGAAGTTCAATTTTGTTATTATCGAGAAAAATTGTATTTATAAGAGTTAGGAACAATCTGGTGTGACTGGTCGCACACAACTTTCTCTTATCCCTCTGTAAGAGAAAGATGTGTACTGTGCTTATCACATAGGATTTTTTTTTGTGTCGAGATGTATTTAGTATAAATAATAATAATTATATACAATAGAGAATTTTAAATAAATACAAAACTTCATAAGAATTGAATTTTTTTTTTAATGTGTAAAAAGTCCCCTTTGAGAATCGAAATTAACATGCAAATCGGGATTTAACATTGCCTCTATGAAAGGAAGAGCTGGAAAATGAATTTTTTTATATATTTATTTTATTTCCACAACTGACGTTTCGGTTCTGTGTTTGAAGCATCTTGAAAAAGTTAATAAGTGTCATTGTATGGCTAATCATCACATTGCATATATACTTGTATGTATACAATAAGGTTCTAAAAATGTAAAAAAATTCACTATGACAGTTCTAAAAAGACTTTTTGCAAGCCCTGAAGATGGTTCAAACATAGTACCGAAACATCTCCTGTACAAATAAAATAAATAAATATAGCATTTTCTAATTTCGATGCTACCCTATTAATAAATACTAGGGCTTCTATAATAAACAGATCTTTAATCAGCCCAAAATATTTCCCTTTCAATTTTTTTTTTATTGTCAACGTTTTGGAAGCAAAATTTCAATAATTATGGAAAAAATACCGACTCCAATCGTATTATTAATATTATTATTTTATTATTTTCTATATTTTTAATTTTTTTTTTTTTTTTTTTAATTTTATTTAAATTCTTTTTTGGCATTGAAGGCCATTTAGACCCTATATTATTTCACTTACTTGGATGGGAAGCCAATCCAATTGAAATAAATTTTTATCGCATAAGATGGGATGCGAACCCTTGACTCCTAACACATGAGGCGGTAACTCTACGGCTGAGCTATGGCATTTTTATTTTACAATAAGAGGATCCTCTTATTGTTAAATATAACAGCCACTTTATCTCTTCAATTTTTTTATTTTAATTTACAAGCTATATAAAAAATTCACCATTGGGATTCCGACCCCGTCCCTATTTATTTAAATTGATTGGTAGCCAATTCAATTTAATATTTCAAAAGCAAAATACTTTTTCAAAATGAATGATAAAACGATTTTATTTCCTCTACTACCGATCACATCTTTTTTGAAACATTTCATTTTCATTTCGATATTATAATATAATTTGAAATGAGATATAGCACACGGACGGCACAATTAGTTAATATTGATAATATATAAACTTTTTTTTTTTAAATTTATTTAATGACTTTTTCAGCATCGAAGTCCATTTAGACCCCGTCTCTATTTATTTCAATTGATTGGTAGCCAGTTCAATTGAAATAAATTTCTGCCGCACGAGACGGGATGCGAACCCCTGATCTCTAGCACAAGAGGCAGATACTCTACCAATGTGCTAGGGCCCAGGGGCGTAACTTATTATTGTTTTTTAATTTTTTTTTTTTTTTAATTATTATTTTTCATTTATTTTATTATTTTTTTTTTTTATTATTTTATTTTATTTTTTTTTTTTATTTTATTATTTTTTTTTATTTTATTATTTTTCTTTTTTAAATAAACATTTCAATTAATTTTCATTTTTATTCTTGCATTTATTATTATTTTTTTTCTTCCATTAGTAATTCAATGAGATACCGGAATATTCTGATTGTAAGATATCCCCCAAAGATCCAACCTATTAATGCTGGAGTGTTTTGTTTTAATCTTCTTATTATATCCATTTTTCAATAATTTAGAAATTGTCTTGGCCGTGTCTAAGAGAGCAATGAAGAAATTAAAGCTTGAACTAAACATAAATAGTAGAAAAATAATCCTTCTTTGAATTCTATTATCGTAATTTTCTTTTTATTTCAAAATATATTCTAATCTCGGGTACTATTAGAATATATTCCCATGTTTATAATAAATTAATTTTTCTTCTTAAATAATGAATTTTTAAAATTATAATTTATTTTGGGAATATATTTCTCTGATTCTTTATCCAAGACGAAAGTGAAAAAAAAATAAAAATAACAAAATGGTGTGACTGGTCGCACACACTTTCTCCTACCTTTGGTAATCCAAAGTTATGTTCTCTGCTTGTCACACCAGTTTTTTTGTGTCGACCTATATTTAGTTTCCGATAGTAAGCCCTGAATTAAGTAGAATTCAAGGTGTAAAATTTATAAACAGAAAAATATTTATATTTTATTACCATGGCAACTATTTCTCCTATCATTCCTATGAAGTACAAGAGTACAGTATAGTGTGCTTCAAAAGATTTCAAGGGAAAAATGGCAAAATACATTTTAAAGAGCATCTAAAAAAAATAATTTTTGAATTTTAATCAAAATTGTTGGAGCGAATTTTGAGAAAATCGAAAAAACTGAAAAATTACATCAGTAAAGTACTAGAACTCTTTGGCCGATTTTGTTCAAAAGCTTCCTGTCACGTCCCAGGAGGGTTCCTAACTTAAATATAAAATTTCAATCTCCTAGCTCTTTTCGTTTTTGAGATATTTTGTTCACAGACACACAGATAGACAGACCATGTCACGAAAACCACTTTTTTGGATTCAGGGGACCTCAAAACGTGTATATCCATCAAAATCTCGACATCGAATGTTTGACATGAATTCAATATTTTCTCACTATATATTAACATATATAGGTAAGAGAAAGTAAAAAGAGAAATGTTAATTTTAATTGCCAATATGTCAATGACTGAATTAATTTACCTACGAGCAATTAACCTAAAGGCAATACCTATTTCAAAAATGTTCTTTTTTCTTCCATCATAACTTTCATTTCATCAAAGATGATTGAATATTCAATGATATTTCGAAATCTTCCCATATCTCTGAATAAATTATCATAAAATAAAATTTAAAAGAACAATGTGGGTATTTTTGGATGCAATTCTTCTTATTGAACGGGCTGGATACCTAGCCAGGCAGGATAACTTTGCATTTAGTATCTGCTTTTCACAAACTGTTCTTTTCAGATCTTCGGGCCGGGGTTGCTTCATTTTCAATTAACTAGCTATTCCTCGGAAAAGCGAATTGACTGAAACTTTCTAGTCTTTTTAGTTAAGCTAATTATATGATTAATTAAGAGGGGCATTGGCTTCTGATATTTTGCTCAGGGGCCCAGGTCTTGTGGGTACGTGAATGGCGACCACGAGCTATCCGAGCTGGGACTGGCAGTCCTTCTATTCTTTACATGTCAGTCCCTTCCTTCTATATTTTCAACATGCGTTAGACCGTGTGACAGGCCGGCCTGTTCTATTTCTTCCGGTAGCAAAATCACCCATTCCGCCGACCCCGCAACGGGGGAATAATAACGGCAAAGAAGAGAAGATTGGCCTCTGATATCAAAGGTCAAATAATCATAACCCGTTTCATGAGACAAAAATTTATTTCAATTGGATTGACTTCAAATCAATTGAAATAAATAGAGACGGTGTCTAAATGGCCTTCAATGCCGAAAAAGACCTTAAATAAATTAAAAAAATATTTGGAATAAATAACAGACAGAGAGCTTTTCTCGTACACAAAAAGATACCTCTTTCAAAATTGTTCAAATATTTTGTATATTAGACAACAACATCTATGTGTGTTTTTTAACAATCTTTGGCACCGAAGAAGGTCGCGATTGTCTTCCGAAACGTCGACCAAAAGAAATTAAATTAGTTTAAAAAAAATTATATAAGCTTATTATCAATATTAACTAATTGCACCGTCCGTGTGCAATATCTCATTTCAAATTATATTATAATATCGAAATGAAAATAAAATGTTTCAAAAAAGAAGGTGATCGGTAGTATAGAAAATAAAATAAAAAGTTTTATCATTCATTTTGAAAAAGTATTTTGCTATGAAATATTAAATTGAATCATTCCAACCAATCAATTTAAGTAAATAGGGACCGGGTCCAGTACACAACTTTCTCTTACCTTCGGTAATCGAAAATTGTGTTCTGTGCTTGTTCACCAGATTTTTCGTGTTGACATATATTTAGTTTCTCGTCGATATATTAGAATCCAAGGTGTAAAATTTATAAACATAGGAAAATAGTTATATTCTGTTTCCATGGCAACAATTTCTTTCACCTTTCCTATGAAGTACAAGAGTAAAGTGTGCTTCAAAAGATTTCAATTGCAAAATGAGAATATACATTTTAAAGAGCATCAAAAAAATAATTGCTTTTTGAATTTTAATCAAAATCGTTTTAGTGAATTTTGAAAAAAAAAAAAAAAAAAAAAAAAAAAAAACTGAAAAAGTACATAAGTAAAGTACTAATACTTTTTGGCAAATTTTGTTTAAAAGCTTCATGACACGTGCCAGGGGGTACCTAACTTAAATGTCAAACTTTAATCTCCTAGCTCTTTTTGTTCTTAAAATATTTTGTTCACAGACACACAGACAGACCATGTCGCGAATACCACTTTTGTTGATTCAGGGTACCTCACAACCTGTATTTCCATTAAAATCTCAACATCGAATTTTTGACATGAATCCAATAGTTTATATATATATAGGTAAAAAAAAGTAAAAATCTATGTTAACATACATAAGAAGAATTAACCGAAGATTAAAATAAATTGTATTTTTATCTGAAGATGTTCTCAACTCAGAACCGAAACACTTCTAGAGGGTTTTTAAAAATATATATAAATAGAGGAGGGCTATGTCTGTCTACACTTTATCCTACCAATACGTCTTTTAATAGCCTCAATGAAAAGACCAAGTTTTTATATTTATAAATAAAGTATTAGTGTATGAATAGAATCGTATTTGTCAGGCATACACACACATTTCAAAAAGTTAAACCAACAACAAATAAAAGGTAGAAGAGGTTTTTTTTTTTTTAATTTCAAAATAAAAGCCATTCTTTTCGATTGCCTCTGCTGCCTCTGCTTAGTTAGTAATTTCCCAGAATCTCTCTCTCCAGGTGTATGTTTGATTTATAACACTGTTCGCATTTGTTTTCATAACATTTTGTTGATTAAAGATGCCCTCCATATATCTCTAACACAAACACCATATACTGTAAATATTGTACGTAGGAGTAAAAATAATTTTTCTCTTGAATTTAAAACAAAAACAAAATCAATATTCTCAATTATTTTTACTACTTGAACCAATGGTTCTCAAACTGTTGAGCGCGAGGTATAAAAAAACTAAAGGAGTCCCTAGATGGTCAATCGATTGACGCGCGCGTATCAATCAACTTCAATCTTTTGATCAAAACCTAATCACATTTGAGTTTTCCAATTGGAAGGATTCTTCGAAAATAGCGTCCAACACCGAATTGGCCTTCCTTGTATTGTCTTTGGTTCCCGTTAAAGGGAAAAACAAAAAGCGGAAAAGTCGTTGGTCCAAAGAATGGTACAGTGAGCGCCACAATTAAGTCCCCACCTGATAGCTTTAGCCATAAGTATATAGTATAGTATATGGTGTATAGTGAAATAATTTTAATGACCGAAAAGGTAAAACTTAAAATCTGGTACAGATGATTTTATTTTACCTTTTAAAATTTAAAATTATTTCACCATTTACCATATACTATACCATAGGCGTAGCCAGAAATTTTCGATGGGGGGGGGGTAAATATCTAGTCATGGCTTGGGTCCAATGGGGGGAGTTTGAACCCCCAAACCCCCCCCCCCCGTGGCTACGCCTATGTACTATACCATATACTTAAGGCTATATCAGGTGGGGACTTAATTGTGGCGCTCACTGTTCAGTGAACGCTCCAACTGATAGCTTTAGCCATAAGTATATGGTATAGTATATAGTATATGGTAAATGGTGAATATATCAGATGGGGACTTAATTGTGGCGTTCACTGTACAAATTAAGAAATCGCTTCACTAATGAGCATTATGTGGCTCACAAACTCATGTTCTGAACTTGGTGGGCTTTTTTTCTCTAATTTCGTCTTCATTTTATATCTTTTTTTGGGAGCGCGGGGTAAACTCCATGTTTGCCCCGCGTGTGACTGACGTAATGATTGATCAAACTGGGTCTAGACGATCAATCGATTGAAACAAATGATTGAGTCATTCAAACTTTCTGTCAATCACCTTCAATGATTGACCCAAGCGTCAAACAAGTTCCTAGTCGGTCATTCTGGCTTGATTCAATCTTTTGATCAAAATGATTGACCGTGTTGGGCCTGCTTAATAAAGGAATCTTGCATATCGCATTTAAAAGTCAAGATAGAGTGAGAGGGATTCCCCTCGACTAGCGTGGCTGATGCATGCATACTCGTATAAACAATCAATCCAATGTGAATAAATAATAGCACTAATATAAAGAATGATTAGAATTGGTGCTGAATGCAAGTCAAGGCTTCAAGTCCTTTAGTCCCATTGTGATCGTGTTAAACGAGCACTTGGCATTCTCAGAGGGACGGACGCACGCCCCACCGTTTCCGGTCATTAGCGTTGAACGTGTGTCCCCCCTGGACTTCTTCTTTTACCGACGCCTTTCTTGCCCTCTCCTCTCTTTTATTTTTTTACACCTGAATCTATCTATCTGCTGTTGTCATTATTTCAACTGCCGTCGAGCATTCAGCTCAAAGTGTGTCTGTGTCTCTCTCTCTCTACAATCTGTGGATTTGTTAGGACACGTAAGTCGAATTCCAACGTCTTGTAAGAATCAACTTTAGATTATCTTTAATACGCCTTAAAGAGATTATTAAAAACAATAGCCAATCAGGGTATTAAAGAATTAGAAAAATTTTAATTTTCATACTCATTTCTGTTTTAGGTTGATTGAATTAAATAATATATCTCTAGCGCTCAGGTGGGGACTTACTGGGGTCTCACTGTACTTATATTTGGTATTATTCTTTATTTTTATTCGCTCTATTTGTATATTAATTTAATTTGGTCTCATGTGTATTGATTAAACAGAATGATTTATTGTACCTATTAATTTGGTCCTTGATATTCGGAAACATTATTAGTGAGAGAGGAGGGAAGTGATGAATTTAAACGCTCTCCTTTCACCCTATTCCCTTTGACAAGACTTCAATTTGCATTTCGCAGCATCAAACTCTTGAATTTCTCTTTGTCAGGGGATTTTTTCATAAAAAACAAAAAAATTACAAAATCCTTCACAACTGAATAGGGATATTTGTAAAAATTAAAGTGGAAAAAACAAAGTTTCTTATTTTTTTTTAAGCCTTATTTGGGCTGGACCCTCTTGTTCGCCCTAGGGGCAGGTTTATTAACAATTTAGGATATTTCTTATAAAAACTTCGCTCTGGTTGAAATCTCTCTCTAATATCCCGCGAAAATTTCCTCTCTCTGACACTGGTCTTTCAGAAACAACATAAGTAAACATAAATAAAAAATCTGGTGTGATCGTCGCACAGCAGACAACATTCCCTTACCTTTGGTAAGATTCTTATAACATCAGATTTTTTTGTGTTTCGACATATATTTAGTTTCTGCCAATATATCAAAATTCAAGATGTAAATTTATAAACGAGCAAATATTTATATTTTATTACCATGGCAACCAACCTCTTATGAAATACTGAAGTGAAGTGTGCTTCAAACAATTTTGAGGGCAAAATGAAAAAATAGATTTTAAAGAGGATCTAAAAAATAATTGATTTTTGAATTTTAAACAAAATCGTTAGAGCGAGTTTTGAGAACATCGAAAATTATACTGAAAAAGTGCATCAGTAAAGTACTAGTACCTTTTGGCCGATTTTGATTAAAAGCTTATTTTCACGCCCTAGGTGGGCGGCTAACTTAAATATAAAATTTCCACCTCCTAGCTCAATTCCTTCATCCTTAAAATTGAAAACACACCCACACACAGACCATGTCGCGAAAACCACTTTTTTAGATTCAGGGGACCTAAAAACTTATATATCCATCAAAATCTCGACATTGAATTTTTGACATGAATCAAATACTTTCTCTATATAATATAATATCAACATATATAGATAGGTAAGAGAAAGTAAAAAAAGGTGAATTCCACAGGGTCAGGAAGTCAGTGCCTACTAATGATAATGATTATATCTTGTACTCACTATTTTTCATTATTACAGGTAAATGATGTCCACATCAGATCATTAAATTGCAGACTTATAACTCAATCATTTTTTCAAAATGAATCTCAAAGCAAATTTTTCTCAATGACTTTTTTCGCTTTGCTTTTTTTTCTTTTCATCTCTCTCTCTCTCTCTCTCTCTCTCTCTCTCTCTCTTCTTTAGATTTGAGTAGAGTAATCGACCAAAGGATGTTTTATTTACCCTCAGGCCTTCTCTCTATCGATGCTCCCAATATCGGACAGAGCACCCCCTCTCTCGCTCTGAAACGTGATTTGGTGTTAATTGAAAATTTTTGCTCCATTGCATTGCTCTGGGCCCGATCATGACATCATTTGTCGTAGATTACTTCAATTTTTTATTAAAAAACAAAAAAAAAAATCTCATTTTCTAGAGAATGTGAATTTTTTAATCCATTAATTTATTATTAATTTAAAAGTATCTCATTTTAAATTCTTTTTAAGATCTCATAACTAGGGTCCGACCGAAACAAGATTTTCAGCCGAAACCGAATATTCGGCCTCAACCTTAGTTTCGGCCGAAACCGTAACCGAAACCGAAACTTGTATTTCCTATAAAAATTTTTTTTTCATTTTACCTTTTTTTTTTTTTTTTTTTGAATTTTTTTTCCCTCCCGTGAAAATCATTTTACCTTTTTTTAGGGAGACTAAAATTTTTTTCTCCCTCAAGTGCAAATTATTTGACCTTTTTTTTTTTTTTTTGCATGCGAGTCTCATCCCATTTTTTCAGACTCTGGTTTCGGCCGGCCGAAAGGTTCGGCCACTTTTTGGCCGAAACCGAAACTACGGCCGAAACCATGATTTTTGGCCGAAACCGTAACCGAAACCGAATATTCGGTCGGTTCCTACTCATAACTAATTAAAAAATCTGGTGTGAGTGGTCGGACAGCACACAACTTTCTCTTACTTTTGGTGTTGTGGTGCTTGTCACACCAGAGTTTTCTTATTTATTTATTATTATTTATTTATTTTATTTGCCCTTTTAGCCGAGGCCTCCGATATATTGGAATTGAATATATAAAATTATATTTTATTACCGGTACTAAAAGATTTCAAGGGCAAAATGAGAATATACATTTTAAAGAGCAACTAAAAAATAATTGATTTATGAATTCTAAACTAAATCGTTGTAGAGAATTTTCAGAAAATCGGAAAAAAAAAACTGAAAAAGTTAATTAGTAAAGTACTAGTACTTTTTGGCCGATTTTTTTTTAAACTTCTTTTCGCGCTCCAGGGGAGTGTCTAATTCAAAAATAAAATTTCAACCTCCTAGCTGAATTCCTTCCTACTTTAAATTAAACACACTTATGCCGGGTTGCAAGAAAACAGTTCTGTAAACATTTAAAAGTCTGTTAGTAAACATCGCTTTGGGCTTTAAAATTATAGGCTGTTGCTAAAGCAGCTTTAAAGGAACGGTTAACTATTCCCTACTGTTAAGATATATAGATAGATGCAAAACGATTGGGCCCCGAAAATGACAGCTTTCTATGTAGTTGGCCAAGTTGACCGCAAGGGCGCATTGTCAAATTGTATAATTTATAATAGTACCAAAATTATAAAATAAATAAAAATAACAATTATATTTGTATTCTTTAAATTTTAATTGTTAATATTAGGTTACAAAACAAAAAAATGTTTAAATATTTAAATATCGTAAAATAAAAATAATAAATACGTTGATAGATCTGGCTGTCAGATGTTTTTTTTTTTTTTTTTTTTTTATAAAAAAACATTCACACTTTTTTCTCATTCACACTCACACACACATTCACACAGTCTTTTCGGCAACTTAGGCCATTTAAGACTTTGACGATAACCGTTGTAGAGAATATATCTATTGTGGGGTCAGGCATTTCTATTTAAGCCATCTGGTATCCAAATGGCTTAAATAAAATCATCGGGCTGCCTGGGTCCGAACCCGCGACGTTTGGTATAGGAGGGAGGCGCGCTACCTACTACGCCAGGCTGTCAGATGTTAAATTATAAAGAAACTGGGAATATACTATAACCTCACTTTTTCTCTTCATCGAATGATAATCTATAATAATTAATAATATCGCTTAATACGTTTCAGAAACTAAAGAAAACTCAATTAAATTAATGTATTTCTATCTTACCTCTCTCGCGTGATAATATAGTCACTAAATTCTTATTTATTTCAATGAAACTAATCAGGTTAGTGGATACTTTATAGTTTAAAGCTCCGAATTTCAACCTTTAGTTTAAATACAGCTTTTACGAACCAATCATCTTTAAATACGTTCTTGCAACCCAAAATTATTTAGCGGAAGGTTTAAACCAACAAAAGCGTTTAACGAACCGTTAAATACGTTCTTGCAACCCGGCATTACAGGTTTATTCTCTAAAAACAGGCGTTAAAATTTAAAATAAACAAATTGATGTTAAAAAGTAATGTAGAAACAATGCTATTCTCTAAACAAAGTTTTAACAACGGCGTTAACATGTTACATTTATTTCAAAGCTATAAAAATCATAACCTTACTTTTTAGGTTAAGGTCGCCATTTTAACACGACGTTAAAATATTAAAGGCATCCCCTAGACATGGCATTAATTTTTAACACTTTTTACTAAATGTTAACGCTTTGGCTTGACATTTTTGTTTACAGAATAGCTATACATCATGTCCCAAAAACCACTTTTTGAATTCAGGGGACCTCTAAACGTATATATCCATCAAAATCTCAACATCGAATTTTTCACATGAATCCAATACTTTTCCTTTCTATATTAACATAAATAGGCAAGAGAAAGTAAAAAAAGATGAACCTCTTGCTAAGTATTAAAAATATATGTAAATTATATCTTTTTGTTAAATATCATTAATTTTCTTCTAGAATAGATGAATGCATGGATGAATGGGCAACCATTAAGTTGTTAATGGAATTATATTATACATCCAGTGAGTTTGAATAAAGGCTTGCTTGAATGTCGACCAAATGAACATGAAAATTGTCTTAAAAGGGGAGCGAGAGAGAGAGAAATGACGTCATAGATTACGTATTTAGACATCAAATATTATCATAAATCAAAAAAAATTTTATAAACGACATCCGTAATTTGAATTGTATTGAACCAAGGCGGATCCAGAGGTGTTTCTCGGGGAGGGGTAATCTGGTGTGACTGGTCGCACAGCACACTATTTTTTCTTAATTTCGGAAATTTAAAGGCGCATTCTGTACTTGTTTGCGAGAATATAAATGCAAAACAAATTTTTAAGTATTAATTTTTAAAATTTTACATTAAAAATAAATTTTTTTTTGAAAAAAAAAAAAAAGTATTTTTTTCAAATCTCAGGGGGGTAATTACCCCTTTTACCCCCCCCCCCGCCCTTGTATTGAACACACACCCACAGCCAGACCATGTCGCGAAAACCACTTTTTTGGACCCTTACACTCTCATAAGAGAAAAGTTTTCTGATAGCGTTGTCCGATTTTATTATTTTTGCCCCTGGTTGTGTGGAATCAAAATTAAAAGCTTATTATATTTATAGAAATGCAAATAGAGATATCAATTGGGCGTTTCCTACCAAAAGTTGTTTTGAGTAAATAAATAGAAAAACCCTTTAAATCTATAATTTTAATTGATCCATTATATTTAGAGGAAATTTGTTCAGTGAGTTTAAAAAAAGTTACTTAGGCAGTGAGGGAGTCTGTAAATACAAACTTGTTGTAAATATATACATATACAGAGATGTTCACTAGGTAGTTATATTGGACAAATAAAAAAAAAGTCCCAGAAACTCTTTTTACTTTCTCTTACCTATGTATATATGTAATATATATAGAGAGAGAAAGTATTGGATTCATGTCAAAAATTCGATGTCGAGATTTTGATGGATCTTCACGTTTTGAGGTCCCCTAAATCCAAAAAAGTGGTTTTCGCGACATGGTCTGTCTGTCTGTCTGTCTGTCTGTGTGTGTTCAATTTTAAGCATGAAGGAATTGAGCTAGGAGGCTGAAATTTTATATTTAAGTTAAACACCCCCCGGGACCGGAAAAATAAGCTTTTAATCAAAATCGGCCAAAGAGTACTAGTACTTTACTGATGTACTTTTTCAGTTTTTTTCGATTTTCTCAAAATTCGCTCTAACGATTTTGATTAAAATTCAAAAATCAATTATTTTTTAGATGCTCTTTCAAATGTATATTCTCGTTTTGCCCTCAAAATTGTTTGAAGCACACTTTACTCTTGTGCTTCATAGGAAAGATAGAAATGGTTGCCATGGTAACAAAGTATAAATATTTTCCCATACTTATAAATTTTACATCTGAATTCAAATATTCCCTACTGCCGGGAACTAAATACATGTCGACACAAAAAATCTGGTGTGACAAGCACAGTACACAACTTTCGATTACCGAAGGTAAGAGAAAGTTGTGTGCTGTGCGCCAGTCTTTTTTTGACCAGTCCGTGTTTTATACATTCTTTTACAATTTATTTTGCTCGTTATTCGAATTGCTCGTTATGAGAGGTGCTCGTTAAGTTCTACTGTACTATTGTTTAATATATTATTGTGTCTATATTCCTTATACTATTATTATGAGCGCATACGAAGGTTTCAAGTGCTATGTTATAGTTTTATTATAAATTAATTACAATTTAATTGGAATCTCAATCATTGGTAATATCAATTATTATTGTATCACATGGTAGACTACACCCTATCCATTGGTTAATCAATCCTCTCGACCTCATTTACGGAGAATGCCCTTAATTTTAATGAAAATATATATATACATTTCATGGAGGATTCTGAGAAATTCTAATTATTTTTTTTATTGTTTTGTCAAAAAAAGGGGCTATTTTTAGATTGGCGACCACGACGTTACCCGAGCTAAGGCTGATAATGTCAGTCTTCCCCTTCCCTATCAAGTATAGGGTATTTTAATTGAAGAGTAGATAGATTCTCTTCCTGTATTGCCTTTTTAATTTTTACGAACCCTATTAATAATATTGTTTATTGATTATTGTAATCGTTTTTTTTGTTGTTGTTAGGAGGTGAGGGCATTTATTTTGATAGCAGCTTTTAAATCAATTATATAAGCAAAAAAAATTTTCGATGATAACTTTTAAATTAATCATTTATTTCCCCATTCTTTATTTAAGAGTATTTTACTCGTTCAATATTATGGATAAATAGTATTAACAATAACAAATATTTCGTATTAATTTTTATTTTTTTCTCTATCTTTTAAAGGAAAAAAAAAATTATCTCGAAATTTTCGATAGCCATTGTGGTATTGGATTGTTTGAAAAATGCATTAAATTAAAAAACAAACAAAAAATTGGATTTTTTTTTATTAATTTTGTCATTGGCCTCGCCATTTTCAACCACGAATTACTCGACCTCTCACTGGGATTTCTTCTTTCACCAGTCTTTCCCGTCCTCCCAGCAAGAATCGGAGATCGTGAGACATGTCGGCTTGTTTTGTTTCTTTTCTCGCCTGGCCTATGTAAAAACCCCCAAATCACTTGTTATTATAATTTACATTCAGACTTATATTAAACATACATTAAACAATTAGGCTAAATGCACACCGATTGAGCAAAAATGCTCAATGATAAAACATTTTTGACGAATCGTGCTTAAAACCGTTTTTTTTTTATGCTTTTAATATGGTTCAACACACACACCGATTAAGCAAAACAACAACAACAAAATTAATTGAACATGATTCGACATCATTGAGCAAAATGTTTTGTCATTGAGCATTTTTGCTTAATCGGTGTGCGTTCAGCCCTTAAACAACATTATAATTTTAAATTTTTAAATTAATTAATTTTTAAACTAATTAATAAATTACAATATTAAACAACATTAAAAAAATAACAAAGATTAGATTGTAGAAAAAAATAAAAGGCCAATCAGCTATGTTTATTTCTTTATTAAAGAACCCACAGTGACGTTTCGATCCATTATGCGACCTATATTAAACATTCATTAAACAATTAGGCTGAATGCACCCTTAATCCGTGTGTTCAGCCCTTAAACAACATTTAAAATTAATAAATTAATTTTAAATTTTGAAATTAATTAATTAGCCATGAAGATGGTCCCATAGTCGACCGAAACGGTTTTTTTTTTCTACTACATATTGATTGTTGTCATTTATATAAATCCGTCAGTCATTTCTATAAATTCGTCATACATAAAAAAAAGAAGCTTTTTGCTTATCACGTAAAAGCGATAATTTGAGCCATATCTAAAACATTATCAAAAGGACGGCCTAAGTCTGATTATATTTCTTAATTTTTTTTTTTTTTTTTTTATTTTCCTTTTCGGCTGCAGAGGCCATTAGAGTTTTGATTTTTCTATATCATGGCTACCGAGCGGCGTTCCACACGCTGATTTCTCGAGGTCACCCATCTAAAGTTTTGCCGTGCTTAGCATCTTCTGACTTAACTGTAACGATTGTGGTGACTGTTGCTCTACTCCATTACCAGCTTCTATTTAATTTAACCTGAAACAAAAAATAATGTTTATTCTTTTTTTTAATAATAAGTTATCGCTAAATAAAAAAACATCCCTTCCATTTCAATCAAATAACGAAATAATTCATTAAGAATTGTTTATTTTTTTTTTTATTTTTTTTTTAAGGTTACATTCACAGTTTATTAAGTAAATATTTGATGAATCAAAATGAGTCTCTAACGTAATATGATCGGATGCTATTTGTTTGTTTTGAATCTAAAATTTTTATTATTATTCTTGACCTAGAAACAATTCGTAAAAGGAAGAATTAAATTAATAAAAAACAAAAAACAAATGACGTATGAATTAAAATGGACTGGTTTGTTTTGGATCTAATGATGATGATTAAATCGATTGCAATGCGAGACCCGCACATTTTCTCTGATCACCTGCATACGAATCGGATGATTTGCTCTCTCCAGGTGGGTCTCAGTTAAAAGGCAATAAGCTCTACCACCTTTACGAACAACAACAACAACAACGCGCACACGTCACCCGTATGTTCCCTCTCCTTCTCGCTCTTTTTACGTAGAAAAACAAATTTGAATATATATATCATTGTAGAAAAAAACACGAAAGAATGGAGGGGCATTGACCTGAAGAAAAGAGAAAAAAAGTAATTTATTGGTGATCGTGTTTTATGGTCTACCTGGATGACGTCAGTCACATTTCCTCTTATTTCCCATTTCATACTTTATTTACATTTAAAAACAAATATAAAGGTATATTCCTATTTCTTTTCTATTATTTTTACTTTCTCTTATCTAAATATGTATTAGATTCATGTTGAAAATTCGATTTCGGTGGAAATACACGTTTTAATCTCCAAAAAAGTGGGTCCCGCAAAATGGTCTGTCTCTGATCAAAATAAAGCAAGAAGAAAATTTGCTCCGATGTTGAAATTTTATATTTAAATTAGCTATCCCACTGAGGGAAGCTTTTAAGTAAAATCGACCAAAAAGTACCAGTACTTTTTTTTGATTTTCTAAAAAATCGTGATCATCGATTTTGATTAAAATTCATAATTCAATTATTTTGAAAAGAAGAAATTCGATGACTGAGTGATAATCAACAGAATCAGGAGGATGTAGGCATGCTGGTTGCATGGGAAAAAATCTTGTTTAAATTTCGTCGACGTTTCGAGACGCATCGTTCTCATCCTCAGGACGATAAATTGTTCAAGTTGCTTAGGTGGATATAGGGCCTAGCCTATCTGGCGGTTCATACCTGGACTCCCACCATACTTACAGACACATTTGGTCGAGTTCATCTTCTGCGGTATCAAATTTTAATTTTTTTCTTTCTCTTGCCTATATATGTAGGGGAGAGAGGGGGAATGGCGTTCATTTAAGGAAAACATGGTGTATCTTTTAAATCATTTATTATAATTCCAAATTAAGAAGTGTAACAAAGTCTTTAATTATCGAGTAATCAACAATTTAACACCAAAAGCATATATCTTTGCCCTAGTAGTAGTAGGGAAACAATATTAAAAAAACATGTTTGAGCGGCATTGCCCCTGGCTTTGGGTAATGCCGCTCAGGGCATGGGGTAATAACGCTCAAACATGTTTTTTGGAATATAACATGTAAGATACATTTTAATTAAAGAAATATTTATGAGATCAATCTTATACAATAAAAGTAAAGTCTACAATCACAAATTAGCATCAATTATTCCCATTTGGACGTAAGATTAGCCTTTTTCAATATAACAAATAGAGTAAAGTCTTCGATGTGAATTCAACTTGAATTATTATAATTATAATATAAACTAATTACTATTATTAGAGGTAACACAAATTAGAAATAGAAATATTTTATTTTTGGACACATAAATCACAGATATATTCATCTGGCGAATACCACACTGAACACATAGCATGAGCCCACAGTCCATATATGGTACAGCGATACCGCAACTCGTTAATTTTTCCAATTTCTTCGCAAATAATACTTTTGTTATAATTTTCATCATCCACATTTCAATTCATCATCACTGTCATCGTCACAAAGCTGCTCTCCATCTTCACAGTCTGAAAAACTTTCTAAGGGGTAATGGCGCTCAGATGAGCGGTATTACCCCAAACGGTAGTTTTATAATTAATTTGAAATTAAAAAAAAATCATTTGCAATTGTTGAAAATTGATTACATTATCACAGAATAGAATAGTTTTATTGTCAGAAAAGTAAAATTAAAAATTTAATAAGCATTAAAATTTTGGACTTATCGACAAAAAACACGACACCGAAAATTAGATCAGTGCGGCCGCAAACGAAGAAACTCACTTCACGGTCACATGACGCAAGCTGACTGTCCTTTTGCATTGTTGCCCGTTAGAGACCCCCTCCCCTTGCATTTCACGCTCCGTGGCGATTTGCTAAGTTTTATTTTGACAGAGTTACAGGGGTGAGCCCCATTACCCAGTGAGCGCCATTACCCCTCACTCCCCTATATACACTATTATATAGAGAAAAAATATTGGATTGATCTCAAAATTTCGATGTCAAGGTTTTGATAGATATATACGTTTTGAGGACTCCTGAAAAAGTGGTTTTCGCCAGGGGGGTTAAACTCGGTTTGTTTACATTTTTTCTATTTCAAGAGAGTGACGTCATGGAGCTCCTCTCTTTGTAAAAAATCGTTCGAAACAAACAATTTATAAAAATTTATACACAGCATATTATTAATAAAGCAGTATAAATACCAGGGTCTAAATTAGCTTAGTCCGAAACTATACAATTTGCAAATAAAACAAAATGAATGTGAACTAGGTTATAAGCAGTCAACAAAGCTGCCAAATAGAAAAATATAAGCAAGGAGGAGCTTCATGACGTGGACCAATCAAAAACTGTGACCGGAAAATTGTTTATTTACTAGTTTCTGGCCAACCTGTGTATTTAAAGACCTTGGTTTTCGCAACATGGTCTGTCAGTCTGTGAACAAATTATATCAAGAACGAAAAGAATTAGGAAGTTGAAATTTTATAATTAAATTAGGTACCCTTCTGAGTCGTAACAAGAAGCTTTTGAACAAAATCGGCCAAAGAGCACTAGTACTTTATTGATGTACTTTTTCAGTTTTTTTTTTAATTTTATCGAAATTCGCTCTAACGATTTTGATTAAAATTCAAAAATCATTCATTTTTTAGATGCTCTTGGAAATGTATATTCTCATTTTGCTTTTGAAATGTTATGAAGACCACTTTACTCTTGTACTTCATAAGAAAGAATCGTTGTCACGATAACAAAATATAAATATTTTTCTGTTTATAAATTTTACTTTCTCTTACCTCTATATATATGTTAATATATATATAGAGAGAAAGTATTGGTTTCATGTCAAAAATTCGATGTCGAGATTTTGATGGATATACACGTTTTGAGGTCCCCTGAATCCAAAAAAGTGGTTTTCGCGACATGGTCTGTCTGTGTGTCTGTCTGTCTGTGTGTCTGTGAACAAAATATCTCAAGAAAGGAAAAAGCTAGGATGTTGAAATTTTATATTTAAGTTAGGCACCCCCATGGGACGTGACACGAAGCTTTTGAACAAAATCGGCCAAAGAGTACTAGTACTTTACTGATGCACTTTTTCAGTTTTTTTCGATTTTCTCAAAATTTGCTCCAACGATTTTTTTTTAAATTCAAAAATCAATTATTTTTTAGATTCTCTTTAAAATGTATATTCTCATTTTGTCATTGAAATCTTCTGAAGACCACTTTACTCTTGTACTGTAGAAAAGATAGGAGAAATGGTTGTCATGGTAACAAATTATAAATATTTTGCCATACATATAAATTTTACATCTTTAAAATCTAATGTACCGTACTGTCGGAAACTAAATACATGTCGACACAAAAAATCTGGTGTGACAAGCACAGTACACAACTTTCGTTTACCGTAGGTAAGAGAAAGTTGTGTGCTGTGCGACCAGTCACACCAGATTTTTACATCTTAAATTCAAATGTACTGTCGGAAACTAAATATATGTCGACATAAAAAATCTGATGTGACAAGCACAGAACACAACTTTCACTTACCAAAGGTAAGAGAAAGTTGTGTGCTGTGCGACCAATCTCACCAGTTTTTTTAAATTGCTTTTAGAAATCAATATATTAATTCCAAAATAAAATTTACAAAATGAATTAAGTAAGCTCAATCTCTTCAAACGAAAATTAAAGTTAATTAATTGGCAATATAAAAATGATTAAATCTCTCTAATGAAAAAAGCATACGGTACAAATTTTTAATTAAATTTTTTAAGAAAGGTGAGCGTCTATGTAAACAGACTAGATATATTTTTAATCAATTCCAACAAAGTTAAGAAAATTTCGGGTTATGATTAAGAAAAGTTGAGAGACTGCAGCAGACGGGCCTGAGTTAGATATAGTTAGATATTTTGGACAAAATGTATTTAGAGACTAACGCCTATTTTGAAACCAAAGATAAATTGTTCCACACGGCCGACATGGGAAAGTTAGGAAATGAATATATCGCTCTTGAACTATGTCGATGAATAAAGAATTTTCGTTCCCCTATAGCCCTCGATACTATTGTATTTTTTTAAATTATTTTCTAATAATTTATATTATTTCTAATTGAAATAATTTGGATCGTTACCAATCTATTGTTCAGGATTCCGTCTTCCGCACCTACCCCTCTCTATGGTCTGGACAATCGCTGATAAACCTGATAGAAAGACAAGAGCATGAAATCGAGTCTATATTGTTTCTCTATGGAAAAAGTTTCCTGTATATTCAATAGCACAGTTAAGGAGAGTTGGGCACCTAGTCAGGGAAATTTCCACCTACTGGATACCTTAGTTAGATATTTACTTGCATTTTTTAATACAGATATTATTCAATTCATTTATGTGCAGTGGTGGATGACATCCAATTCACGGGATTGCAACTCAACCATAGATTTAGTCCTTTCTGAAATAGGAAAGTAACAATCGCTACCTTATATTTGTAGTGTTGATTTTTTTTTTAAATTTTTAAAGTGTATTTTATTTTATTGTAGGTGATTTATTATTGATAAATGGATATGAGATAGACATCCATGCACTTTATATTATTAGATTTTATCCCGATTGAAATAATTACTCTAATTGAATAAATATTTATTAATCTGATTTATCAATTTTTATTTCCATTATCTTGAAATATCTTCTTTTTTTTAATTTTCTATATTGCATAAATTATTATTACGTCGTATAATATCTAAATATTAAATTAAATAGACTGACAGACAATGCAAATAAATTTAATTTTATTTATATGCTATAGGTTTATATATCGAAAATCCAATCAATAAAGACTTGGTAAACAGATGGGAGAGAGAGAGAGAGAGATTCAATATTGATACGAATTTCTATCTTATTTAAACAAATCGAAAGGGATTCCAATTGCGTATTAATTCCGTAGATGGCCACAGTTCCCCATTGTTGACTTTAACTTGGCGCCACCCCCTCGCAACCAGGCGGGTTGGAGGCGTAATATTTGCCTCATTTTCTTAATTAATTGTTTATATTTGCACTTCCTCATAGACGAATTGTTTTTTCTTCTTTGTCAATTAATTAATTAATTCAATTGATAAACAAAACTTTATCTTGCCAAAGGGCAAGAGAAAGTTGTATGCCCTGCGACCAGTCGCACCAGATTTTTTTTCTTTTTTTATTGATGATGCGTTAAGGTAACAAAATTATTATTTTATCAATTCTGTCAATGTTTCGACCGTTTCTTCAGAATTTCTCCCGAAACGATCGAAACGTAGACTGAGAGATAAAGCAATTATTTTTATAATTTTTACTGCTTTATCTTCTCATCATTTAGTAAACAATCAGCCACTTCTGTGTGATTTTTATTTATTTTTCCTGATTCTAGTTTTCCTATCAGGATCATGTTGACCTACTACCGAATTCTTAATGCAATATTGAACAGATATGTTATAAAATTTTTTTTGCTTTCGCCCTGTTTAAAATCTATCCCTCTAGGCCTACTACTTATCTCATCCTGTTTCCTCTAAAATTTTTCATTTGTCCTGAATCATTTTCTCTTATTAACCATTTCTCTAGTTCAGGCGGGGAAGTTCATATTTTTGACTCTTCTCTAAGCCAACATGAAATTTTATTAAACATAGAAAATAGATGAAAAAAATTACAAAAATAAAATGTTGTACTAAAATTTCTAATAATAACAAACTTTACAAAAATTATTTAGTCTATCCAATGCTGCTGGTTTATATCAAGCGAGTTTAAAGAGAATGAACGCACCTAAATGATAGATTTTTATTCTATACTCAGGGGCTCATATCTTGTGAGTACGTGGATAGCGACCACGAGTTACCCGAGCTGAGATGGGCATTTTTCTTCTGCCTTGCCTTGCGATTTCTCGCGACTACATTTTTTTAAATTAGCCTAAAAAGAAGATCATTTTTATTTCCGATTTTTTATTGATATTATTAAATATTTCGAGTTCAAATGGGTTTGGTTCCAAACTCTTATTATAATTAAAGTTCACCTGAAAGAAAATAGTGCAAGTACTAATTAATTCGCTTTAAAAAAATTCTCTAATCTTAATTAACATTAGTTTCTTTTAATTATAACGGGTACCAAAAAAATTTAAATTAAAAATATTAAAAATTCCAATATTTTGATAACTTTCAAAATAAATTATAGATATATTCGTGCCCGAGTAAAGATATATTTTGAAATTAAAAGAAAATAATGATAATAAAATTCAAAGAAGGATTATTTTTTATTATTTGTGTCTTCCTTCACTCTTCAGTCTCTTCATTGCTCGCTTTGACACGGCCAAAGCAATTTCTAAAATAAAATGGAGGCGATAAGAAGATTTGAACACCTCGGTAATATCATTCCATTTTCCTTGGCGGTCCATTTGGCGGTGTTTGTTCTTGTGGTTTTAATAATCAAACATATTTTGGATCTTGTTGAATTATTAGCAGAAGATTTAATATAAAAAAAATGAGAAAGAGAAAATTTAATAATAAATGGCACGAATAAGAGATTGAATAATTTGTTTAATAATTAAATAGAAAAGAAAAGAATTAATATAATTTTAATGAAATTGAAATAAATTTATAATAAAAAATAATATATTAATTAATTCAGTGGTTCCCAAACTGTGTGGCCTACTAGGGAGCCGCGATTGTTCTCTTGGGGCGCCGTAAAGATTTTTTAAATATTAAAAAAAAAAAAAAAAATGGTATTCGCCTTTAATTTTTCGCTATTAGTCTAAAAATTTAAGTCAGAAGTTTTAATTATTTATTAAATAAAATCGTAAACATATCAATGCGTATCCCAATTCGAAATGAAGAAAACTATTACATGAGGTTTGCTCTGAGATTTGACGGGGCGGCGGAGAAATTATAATTTATTAAGGGCGCCGGGAACTGAAAAAGTTTGGGAATCCCTGAATTAAATGATAAATGATAACTTATTGGAGGTATTTTCATCCAAATTTATTTCACTATCTAGTCGACGTTTCGGGAGACTAAACGCTTCCCTTCATCAGGGCTAATGTGGTTTTAATAAACTAACAATCTACCTGGTTTCGTCATATGATAATGAAATTGACAGTCCAAATTCTTCTGCTAGTTGGTAGAAAGGCGCTATAAAGCGAGTTCTCAATACAATAGACAAGAGGTCCCCAAAATGTGCGCCGCGCCGGCGCCCTGGGGCCCAGGGCTGTTTTTATAGTAGGCCTTGAAAATTTTTCTATACAAAATATTTTATATTTTATTTGATAAACTGTTACTCGGACCAGTGTAAATTTAACCAGCATTTTACGTTCTTGTAAGCTGCACCGAATTCCAAATGAGGAAAAACTATTAGTAAGGTATGGACTGAGCATTTGACATGGGGCGCCCCGGAAAAATTCTGATATATTAAGGACGCCGGAAATCGAAAATGTTTGGGAACCCCTGCTATATGCTATTTATATTTGGACTGTGGATTTTATTCTCATATGACGAAACCAGGGGGAATGTTAATTTATTAAAACCACATTAGTCCTGAAGAAGGGAGGCGTTTAGACTCTCGAAACCAATTTGCGGGACCCACTTTTTTGAACTCAGGCGACCTCAAAACGTGTATATCCATCAAAATATCAACATCGAATTTTTGACATGATCGCAATACTCTCTCTATATATTTCATTTATAGGGTAAGAGAAAGTATAAATAGAAAAAAAAATTGAGTTCTTTTATCCGCAAATATTTCATACTGATTTGCGTCAAAATATTTCCTGATAAAAGGAAGCAAGGTGAATGAATAAATTTGCTGGTTTTTTTTCCTCAGTCCTTTTTTTTTTATCTTGCTATCTCCGCTTCTTGAATGAATGGTTGACCCCTGGATAATAGGCAATACTACTCCCCATCAACTTTTTGTCAAATACAGCTTTTTAATAATATTTTAATTGTTTGTTGAATTAGGACTTTTTAATAGGCTAAGTTTTTATTGAATTCACTGCTTCCGAAGGGTTGGCAATCGAATCGAAAGAGAGCTCTGCCACTAATAAATAAAACATCTCATGCATTTAAAAATAAATAATTTTCAATTGAAATTTTATGATAATTCGTTTTTTATTATCAATTATATGTACATCTTCATAAAAAAAAATATTTTATTTATCGCCTTTAGGTGTTGACAGAGAATAGGCAGATTTTTTTTTCTTTTATTATATAAGAATATTTTTATTTCTACATTATGAGCGCGTTGATTAGGCTACACGTTTGTTTTGAGGATTTATCTATGATTTATTTAATTCTATTTTGCGTAAAAATGGAATGGGCTTTAAAAAGAAATTTTTTTCCATTGTAGGTAAAAACTAAAGCAATTAAATCAATTTCTTTTCTTAGGTTGAACGGAAACCAATTGAGCAAAAACTCTCTTGGACAAAACATTTTTCTCTAATCTTGCTTAAAACTGTTTTTTCAATGCTTTCCTATTGGTCAACACACACACCGAGGATGATTCGACATCATTGAACAAAATGTTGAGCGTTTTGCTCAATCCGTTTGCGTTGGCATTGGACAAAATGTTTTGTCATTGAGCGTTTTGCTTTGTGTTTCTACTTTCGCAATTTAGTTAAGAATTATTCCGAACTATTGTCCCAGCTAGCTAACTACGACCTGGCTCTTAATTAATCGTATGATTAGCTTAACCAGAATTCAAGACTTATAAGTCTCTAAATTAGCTTATAAGAGTGTTAGATAGTTAATTAGAACTGAAGCAACCCGCCCTTAATAGGAAAATTAACACAATTTGTAACTTTTATGGCTTCATTAATATTCCTTTGCAATTATTTCTAAAAGTGTTAGAACAATTATTTCTCTCGCTCATATTCCTTTCTCGGTTGATTTTATGCATTTCTGGTTACATTAACAGAGTCCTTTTATGAATACATTTATTTTTTGCTTTATAGCTATTTCAATAGAAAAAAATAATAATTTTATTGATTAATAACAATAACTTTGAATTATTAAATATCTAATTGCAATAATTAATTTAATTGTTCGAATTCCATCGTTTATTACTCCGCGTTTATTGTTACTTAATTTCCAATATAAATTTTAATGTGACTTTAATTAAAATGTTGTAATTAACCCCTCTTACTGGGGAGTATTCCAATCAGTCTTTATTTGACCTCAATGCCGATTCGATAAATTATTAGTTTTTACACTGAGAAGAAAAAAGCCCTTACAATTATTTCCGAATTAATACAAAGGGACCGACCATTCGTATATTACGTAAGCAACCTAGAGGATTCACGTTTGCTTAATTTAGGAAGTTACTTACATGCTTTAAAAGAAAAGGCCTTTTTTTCTAAAAGAAAAAAAAAGCTTTCCGGTTTAACTAGTGCAATGTAGCCACTTGGGAACAATTAAAAGGCGTCCTTTTTCGCGATTAGACTTAACACATTTATATTTCTAAAACATTTATTAAATAAAAAATCAATAGTGCTACTCAGTGAAAATTACTTGAACAAATCCGACAAATTTCTTATGGATAATATAAATTTTACATAGAAGTTCCACTTTGCTACGGTGTAACATTGAATATACGGTGTTCAATTTTTGCAAAAAGTTTTTATCAATGAAAAAAAAAAAAAAATTATCGATTTGATTAAAATAAGATTTTTTTTTAAAATTTTTTTAAGGTATTTTTTGGCATCTAGTAGACCCCATCCAGACACACACACACACACAGACAGACAGACCATGTTGCGAAAACCACTTTTTTGGATTCAGGGGACCTCAAAACGAGTAAATCCATCAAAATCTGGACATTGAATTTTTGACATGAATCTAATACTTTCTCTCTCTCTATATATTAACATATATATATAGAGGTAAGAGAAAGTAAAAAACAAATTTAAATTCAATTTCTACTTAAATTAATTGAATCGTGCTACTAAAATAGAAATCTACAAAGAAATTGACCCAAAAGGGATTGGCTCGTTTTTTTCTATTTAAATAAACCAAACAGAAGCTCTTCAATTTCTTCCCTAAGGCGATTGGTCCATACTGTTCAATAAGGAGACTGTCTCTCCCTCTATCTTTTCTCATTCCTCTTCTTCTTCTTCGACCCATCATATTCACTCACACTCACCCAAAATGTCATTCCAATTCCATCCATCATCAGAGCATTTTTAATATTAATAATAATAATAATAATATTGATTTTATTGGAATTCCAAACTCTTCTTATATTTATAACCCTTCTCCCCTCTTTCTTTCTCTTTTGATCTATTATTAATAGCAAGGATTCCTTATGGAGGGGAAATAAAATACGGTATTTTTTCCCCTTACACCTCCCCCTTATTTGTTTTTATTTTCTTTATACACCTTGAAGATATTAATATTATTTTCATACGTATTTCCAGTGATACTTAAAATCAGTGTGTCAACTTCAGAAGAAATACTAATACTAAGTAGTATGATCACAACTACCGATTTTCAGAAAATTGAAAAAAAAAAAAATTAGAAAAGTACATCAGTAAAGTACTAGTACTCTTTAGCCGAAATTGAAATTTCACGAGACGCGTGCGACATGAGTACTTAGCTTAAGTATAAAATCTGAGTATCGAGAGATTTTTCGCTTTTGAGTAATTCCCATAATCCATATTTTTTTATCTTTCACTTGAAATTCATTAAATTTATTGTGAAAAAATCTTAAATTCTAAGAAGTTCAATTCCTGTTAAGATCTCAAAATATTTACCTAAATTTCTAAGAAATTTTATTGGTTTTAAATGCCTTCAATGATTTCTTTGAATTGCCATTAAAAAGGCCTATTCCCAATTAGTTTGAATTTTAGTTTTTTTTCAGAATAAATTTAATGAAATATCAAAAAAAATGATTTAACAAGATTTTCAAAAACAAAAAAATCTTTCGATACTCAAATTTTACACTCAAGCTGAGTACCCCTGTCACACACTTTTCAAGAAATCTCAATAAAATCAACTAAAGAGTACTAGTACTTTATTAATGTATTTCTTTCGTTTTTTTTTTCTCGATATTTCCAAAATTCCCTCCAACGATTTTGATTAAAATTCATAAATCAATTATTTTTTAGATACTCTTTAAATTATATATTCCCATTTTGCTCTTATCGAATGACAACTCAATGACCCTTAAATTATGAATTGAAAAAATTCGGCGGGCGTTCAACAGATCTAGGGGCCACCCATCCGGGCCCAGCGCATTTTGGCGTTGATTATAAACAAAATTCTTGCTGGCTTTTGTTCCTATCTCCGCTTCTAGCCAAAACTAAAATGACTAACTTTTTGAATTGATTTGATATTTATGTGCCCGGTTTTTTGAGTTATCTCTAATTATGCTAACTGATTAATTTTTGATTTTTGAAATCATTTGGGCTTCTTGCATTTTTTTTTATTTTCTTTATATAAATTGCCAAAAACCAAAAGTTATATTAACGATGGCAATTATCAAAGTAAAAAAAAAAGAAAATTATTGAAATAGGCCAAAAGTTTTTTAACAAGGCATTTTCTTCTTCTTTTTTTAAAACTTTATTTCTTCTGTCTCATATCCAGGAAAGTGACTTTGTCACATTTAAGAAATTACATCGTCAAGTACCCGTTCTCTTTCTCTCTTTGCTATTTGTTTGCTTTCTTTCTCCTTTTTTTTAGGAGTCGTTTATCATCAAGTCTGTCTTCTATTTTAAGATTTTTCCCGTTCTTTGTTTTTTTTCTTTTAAGAGATAAACTGATTGCAAATAAGAAAAAAAATTCTACGAAGAATACTAATTACTTCATTAGAGAATATTCTAATTGTAATTAATTGCACGTTTCTCTTTAGAATAATGATGAATGAATTATTATTATATGGTCTAATAACACATTAGTATTTGCATAGAAAATTACTTAAACCTGGACAATGATCAGGCCCACCTATATTTCGCCTGGCGTACGAGAGAAAAATTTAGAAGACGTTGATTTAGATAACCAATCTTTAATTTATATTTTGAAGAAGTGGGAATTAAGAATTTAAAATGAAATTATTGAAAATGGATGAAACATCGCATTGAAAATTTTAAGTAGTTTAATTTTGACGATATTTCTGAGATCTTTGGGTTTATTAATAATAATAATAATAATAATAGTAATGGGTTTATTAAAGTAATTTAAGGAGTTCTCGTGATTGGTTATTTAACTTTGAGATTTTCAGAAAAAATTCACTGCGTTGCCTTATTATGTTTGTTAACGTTAATTTCCCTCTCTTCTTTTTGAATTTCACCTTAATATATAGGCCTATATAAAATGCACTTATTCAAAACTGTAGATATACTAGGAAGAACTCTTTTCAGTCCAGTAAATAAAAAAACAAAATATAAAAATTTTTTATTTATTTTTCTCCAACACCATTCTAATACGCCAGTCTTCAAAGAATGGAGAGGATGTCTTATCTGGGAGCGCACTTATGAATCTCCACCCTCCCTCCCCCACAGTCAAAAACATATTCACATTTACATTCTTGACTATTGAGAAATGAATCTTTGTTGGCTATTTTTGCTAAATAGAAAAGTAAAAAAAAAGAATATTTTTGTGAAGGTGTCTAGAGCAGCGACTCCCAACCTTTTGAAGTCCACGGCACCCCAAAGGTGCGTTGGGAATAATATTACACACTAGCGGCACCCTTCCTTTTTTTTCTCTATCAAATCGAAATTTTTTTCCACCCTGGGGCAAATTTTTTTCCCTTGCGTGAAAATCATTTGACCTTTTTTTTTGGCAAAGCTTAATTTTTCCGATCTACGGAAAATTTTGCCGCTTCCATTTTAATCATTTGACCTTTTTTTAGCAAAACTTTATTTTTTCGCCTCTTTATTTTATTTTTTTTATCTAAATATCTCGCGGCACCCCTTAGGCATTCTCGCGGCACCCTTGGGTGCCGGGGACACCGGTTGGGAACCACTGGTCTAGAGATTCAGGGTACACTCTCAGATAAGACATCCCTTGAGATAGATAACGGTCGAAACCAGTTTGGAAGAAAAATAAATAAAATAATTACTGTAGTTTTTTCTGAACTGAAAGACTCATTATTCTTTCTATTTTTACAGCTTTCTATTATACATTTCTTCAATTAGAGAGTACAAAAAAAGAATCAAATTTCTTCCATTTGACAATTTCTCTATATTCTCACCTTACCATTGATCTATAGATTTTTGTAGTTTAGAGGGTACAAACATAGATATTCTCTCTGATCCATGAAAATTTTAAACGTTTTGTATGAACATATTAACTTTGCCCATCATCCCTAAATTGGACAGTTAAAGTCAAAAACTATTTATTCAATCGTTTAGAAATTTTGCCGAAAAGCTTTTGGAAAACCATTAGGGGGGGGGGGGGCGGTTCAATATTTCTTTCTTGCATAACCTATAATTGTTTTTATATATACAGAAACTAGACTTCCTACCGAGTAAAATGATATAGAATATGATAAACATCGGACCATTAGAGGGGGGGGGGAGCAATTCTTGAATAGTGGGTGGGCAAAGTTGTGCGCTCGGCTTAGTCCAACCCTTTATTTATATACGTAATTTCGAAGTAGCCTAAATATAAATAATTAATCAAGAACACCATTATCCATAAACTACGTACTCACATTAACTAGAATTAAATCATTGCCCACCGGAGGCAGATCCGACTAATTTTAATTGAATTTTTTTTTTTTTTTACCACATATTCCAAAAGTGATCAAATTTAATTGTCCTCCGGAGAGTCCTAGTCCTAAACTAATACAGGCCCCTTCCCGCTATTATTTTTAAAAATTCGAAAGTGAATATGAGGCTGTCTCCCTGCGGGGTTGTATATTAATACGTCCCTCTTTCCTTTTTTAGGGGGGGTGGGCAAGAGGGCACTCTGGCATTTATTCCTCCTAAAAACTCTTTAAACAGTTTCATAGCTAGAGGCGTAGTTAAAATATTAAAATAAAACTAATTATATACTTATTGATGCTCTCTCTCTCTTTCTTATTTTAGTTTTTCAATGGTCCAAATAAAATCTAATTGTTCGCTAAGAAAATCTTCAAACTTCTTTGATAATATTAATTAGAAGGAGTTTGCTTCTTTTAATGGCTTCTCTCTTGTAAAATTTAATAAATTCATCTCATCGTTAAGATAATATTTAAAAACGAAAGACAAAAAAAAAAGCTAAGGAATTGCTTACTCAAGTAAAAGATGATGAGAGAGAGAAGACAATGGAGCTGATAAGAGATCTCTCTCTCTCTCTCTCTTCTCTTGCATCTGGGAGCTTCGTTGTCGTCGTCAGCTTTTGAAAGCATCCCCCCTCCCCCGCCTCTTTCTTCTCTTGCTGATGCTGATTCGTATCTGGAGTCGAATCTATCTATCTATTTGCTTGACATCCCATTTCCCTATCAACTTGCTCAAGTGCGTCTATAAATAAAAACAAATATTTGCACACTCTCATCCTGTGCTTGCTCAAAATAAAATAAAAAAAAAAAAATCCTTTTTAAACGGTTTGTTTATTTTTATTTATTTTATTTTATCAATAAATATCATTAATTTCTTCTTTATACTAAAAATAAAATAACGCCATTATGTACTAAATAGCCAGTTGTGATTTTTTTTTGGAGCTGACTTTAGGCTAACTCCACTAAGAAATTGATAGGCTTAAAATTTTATGGTTGTAGAGATTCAATCAGAATCAGAAAAGGGACATTGCAGAAAAAAAAATATTTAATTTTTTATTCGCCGACTTTTCGGTTGCCAATCACGACCTTCATCAGGACAAATATTGTTAGGTATATATACACTATCTTAGGTATTTAAAATTAAATAAAAATTTTTAGTTAATTTCCTAACTGCAATTGAATGATTAAATAAAGCAACACTGTGAAAAAAAAATGAATTTTCAATCGTTTTTCATATATTGTCATGCTTGAATTAAATTAAAAAAAATATGAATCAATTTTAAGTAGCTTAAAAAAGTATGATAGTAGTCTAGATGGCGCACCAATTCATACATGAAGGGAAGAAACCTAGAGCTCGAGTTCAAACCTCTCGAGATTTTTTTAACTAGTGTATGAAATTTTTCATAGAAATGTTCATGAATTATTATTATTTGAAATTCCTACTGGGATCCCCGTTTATTTATCCGAGATGTTTCCGTGCACGAAGACACACACCTCAAACCCAACCGGCCTTCTGGCTGTAGCCATCTACCGGCACCCGGCCCAGTTATACATCATTTCTTTTCTCTAGCTCTTCCCCCTGTGTTTATATTTCTAGCTAATGAACTAATCCTTATCCACCCGGTTCCTTTTATCCAACCTCTTCTATGCTAAGATGTCTTAGTTTGGAGAGGGGCTCTGGTTTTTTCCAAGAATGCATCACTGAGTGGAAACAAAACAGACCTCAAACCCAACCGGCCTCTGGCCGTAGCCATCTACCGGCACCTTGTGAAGTTACACATCATTTCCTATAACTTATCCTGGATGTCTCATCAACTCCTACTCGTAGAATTGCCTGATAACTATTCTGGAATATTGATTAATGTTGTTAAATGGTCAAATACTGAAAATAGGTTTTTGAAATCTATAAAAATATAACAATTTTTATTTCGCTCACAAATGACGATCTATGCAAATTTATTGGTTCCATCTTCAACCACCACCATCACTGAGTCATTCTATATAAATTTTTAATATTGGAATGATTCACCAAGATTTATTTTGGGAAGTATAAACAAATTGGAATTTTTTTGCGAAGCTATATTGTTTATTAGTCGCGTGACATCGACCCCCTCTCCTCCTCCGCCTAACCCCTCGTAAATAGAGAGAGGAAGAAGTTCTTTGGCCTTACCTTAAAAAAAAAAAAAAAAAAAAAAAAAACACTTTGTTGAATATTCCAAAAATAATTGCTTGTGGGATTCTTAATTTTTCACACTTGTTTTTATTGAAAAGAAAAAGAAGAATTTGTATGAAATGCCAAACCAAAAAAGAGAAGATGAAGCAGAAAAATTCTTATGGCCATAAATTCTCACAACGAGATGATCAGCTGTAACAAAACAAAAAGAGTATGATTTGTAATAAGCTTTATATTTTTATTTATTTTGATTCTAAAAAAAAAAAAAAAAAGTTTAGAATTAGAGAGAGGAATTTACGTTTTCAAATCCCTAAGGTTCGGAAATTCTATATTTATTTGTGTCGACATCATGATTTGTCTTCATCCCTTGGTGGCTTTGCTGAATGATTATAGCTCTTGACAGTGTCAACTGCGTGTTTTTGTACCTAAGGGAATTAAATTACAATTGATTTAAATATTTTTTCTTTTTTATCCATCTAACTTTTATGCAGCTAAAAACCCAACATATCTTTTTTAAATTCAATTAACAAAAAATATATGTTTTACTCTCGCCGTTTCTTTAAAACTTACAATGTTGTAATATTAGAGCTGGAACTGGTGCTTGTTGGGTGCCAAGAATCATAACTATCAGTATCAAAAGAATCAGATTCTTCATTTTCAGCTCCCTTATTTATAGAAGTTGCTTGAACTCGAAAGAAAATTTAATTTACACCAGATTTCGACGCCATTTTGCTGAGGCTTATGACTATCTTACTTCTCACATCATCGCTAGCTGACGAAGTAAAGAACTTCCACTTATTATATGCAGTCAACTATAGTAAATTCAAGGAACTTCTTTGTGTGGTATTAAAGAGGGATATGCAATGGCATGAATATTTGCTCAGGGGCCCACATCTTGTGGGTACGTGGACCACGAGCTGCCCGAGCTGGAACAGGCAGTTTTTCTGTTCTTTAAGTGTCTGTCCCTTCCTCTTTTCAACAGGCGTCAGACCGTGCGACGGGCCGGCCTGTCCTATTTCTTTCGGTCGTAAAAACATATGATAGGGTTGGAGAGAAAAAGTAACGTCCGCCGACCCCACATCGCAGAACAAGGGGGGAGGAGAGAAGAAGAAGAATGGCATGAATATCTAAAAAATGACAATATTGTGGCTTATGACTATATTCCACTAAGCCCTTCATTTCTTCCAGCTTGTTTTGTAATAAATTATTAAATTTTTAAATATTGATCACATTATCGTCCGAAAAGATATTTTCTCATATGCTGCCAAATGATTTACCGATCAACATTTGTTAAAAATTCGTTATCGATTTGAACAGTGGAGAGTAGAGGAGAGTGATGAACACAAACCACCATCCATCAGGTGATTATTATATTTCCAATAAGTTCTCTCTCTCTTTCTATTTTCAATTGGCTATTGGGAAAATAAACTCTCTCTCTCTCTCTCTTTAGGGGAAGAGTAATCTTTTGAGTAAAACAAATAAACGAGAAAAAGAGAGAGAGAGAAAAGAAGTTGTTAAATAGATAATGAGGAGAAAATAAATAAAAAAAAGTTTGTTTTAACGAAAATGCTCTTTGTTTGTTGTTGTTTGTTCATTTTAAACGTGATCTAATAAGCTTTTTTAGTAGAATAAGATAATAGCTATTGATTAGGTTTTCAATATAACAAATTTCATTATTATGTACTATATACAACATTCTACACTTTTTTCTCATTCACACTCCACACTCACACACACATTCACACAGTCTTTTCGGCAACTCAGGCCATTTAAGACTTTAGACGATAACCGTTATTATATAAATATACATATAGGGGTCCAGGCATTCTTATTTAAGCCATTTGGTATCCAATTGGCTTAAATAAAATCATCGGACTGCCTGGGGTCCGAACCCGCCACGTTTGGTATACGAGGTTAGCACGCTAACCTCTACGCCATGCCCCGAGGGCTGATTAGGTTTTCAATATAACAATTTCATTATATGTCTATATACCTCCTATACCATCTCTATTTTCCAAAAAAATTAGAAGTGTATCTTCTTCAACTTTAAAAAATAATTTATTTATAATTGAAAGGAATTTTATATATTTTTTTAAATTGAAGTTTGCTACGATCAAGGATGGTCATATCGCTATTCCTTTGGATTTAAATCCGAAAATCCGATTCTATTCAGGACTTTCAGATCTGGATCGAAATCATTTTTGCTCTCTGGATCTAGGATCGGATCGAAGGATTAACAATCCTGGATTTTTGCGATCTTTTTCAAAAGTTTTTTACTTTTTAATAAATATGGATTTTCGGATCCCGAATCTGAAACAGCTATCCTTTTTCTAAATCGGATCGGATCACCGGGATTTTTTTTTAGCATCAATTTCATTAATTGAAATAGATATGGACGGGGTCCAAATGGCCTACGATGCCGAAAAAGATCTTAAATAAAAAAAAAAAAAAACTTTCTTTTCAAGTGGTAGTATATATAATTCACCCAAATGGTTTTATTCTAATCAAGAATAATTACATCATGAATGACAAGCAAGCGATAATTCAAAGTTGATTTAAAAGACAGAGCATAACTCTGTTTCGCCTGTAGATAGGCAACCTCCATTTTGATCTTCTTTGTTGGTTATCCGTTAACAGGCAAATAAAAAAGAAATATTTCTAAGAAAATTTGATTTATTACAGCCAGACATGTGTAGCAAAATACATATTACTACCACGGGCGTAGCAATGACCTTTTATAAGAGGGTCGTCGGACCCTGTTTATCACTAACTCTGGGTACTTAAATCTAAAAAACAAAAAGAGAAATGAAGTTTTATTGAATATTTAAATAACAAAGAAAGTCTCTAATTATTACATCTCAATATATATTTCAAATCTTCATAATCGAATTGTTATAATCAACAGAAAGGTTTAAAAAAACTAAAAACAAGTTTGACCTGGCCTTTCATTGACTGACTGACATGTTGTTGTTGTTTATTTGTTGTAGGGCAGCGGCCTGGTAGACCAGCATGCCATGGCCGGCAAGGCCAGTGTAGCGCCTCCAGGCGCGCCGAGCGCCAATCATTGCCAACATCAGGTGGCTCCGCCGGCAACGTTATCTTCACTCTCCACGCCAACGCCCTCCGTGGCGCCAACACGCACCGTCCGTTGCCTAGTCGGCGCCCGGAGGGAAACTATCGCCTTCCCAGCCGATATCCCACGAGACCACCTCAAAGGTAATCATCATCCATATGAATTATTGAACATTCATTACCTGTTAACATTTTAATTTAAACTAAATGATTATGGGAAAATTGTTTAGTCTTGACACAAGAGAGCTATCCGATAAGCTATTTGACTATGACTTTCAAGTATTTTCGCATTCAGTTAAGCTAATATATGATTAAATAAAATCCCAGGTCATAGCTAACTAGCTAAGACCCAAAGTTCGATATAAGAGGTGAAATTAGAAACATAATCCTGTTTTATTTATTTATTTTGTTAAAAAATTAATTAGCTTTAATTAATTATTTTAATTTTAAATATTTATTTTTATAAATGTCGCTTTTATTAAGTTGCTATCTTCACCTAACTTTCCTTACACCTGAGATATGTGAAAAAACTCATTTTTTTTTAACTTGAAGCGTTTTCTTGTTTACTAGGCCTTTAACTATTTTATATCGGTCGGATAAGTTTGCTAGTTGACTAGAAGTAAAGCAATAGGCCTTTAGGCTGTTAATTAGCCAGTCAATATATCGTTAAAGGTAAATAAATTTGGTTGCGTTGTGCTCCCTGGACTCGAACCAGGACTACCTTTGTTCTAAGTCACCAGCTCAATAATTAATAGTATAAAATACATTTTTGTTTGATCATTTTTTTTCTTTTGTTTAACTATGAATATATAAATATTAAGAAAGAACAGCTAATAATGGAAGATGTTTATACAGAATTATCGGAACTACAGTCTGTTTCAACTTTATTTGGACAAGGTTCGTTCAGATAAAGGATTTTTCTTAATAAGAACCCTTTAAGAGGCGACTTTAACCCAAAAAGACTTTGACCAAAAAAACTGAAACAGATTGTAATTGGTCCTCAAAATTAATATTAGGACTTACAAAAAACAATCTCCTATCCTTTAGGTTCTTACAAAAAAAAAAAAATACAAAATATTATTGATAAAATTTAGTAAACTCATTACAACGACGAAATTAAAGGTTACTTATCCCTCTGATTATTATATTTGCATTTTTATAAATTTTATTGATAGATAAATTTAATCCAAAAGGTTCTCACCGTTAATTCAGTTCACAAATCAGATTTTGCACTCTTTTTTTTTTTACTAAAATGTTATTAATTATATTTGAAAGCCCCATTGATTTATTATTTAACAAAACCCCTTCTGAAGATCAATTATTAATCTTTTTTTTTTCTCATGACATCAATTGATAGCCGCATCACTTGCTTTTAATTTATTAAAACAAGTCATGCAAAATAAAAAAAAAAGAAAGAAAGACATTTAATTATGAATTTATTTTCTTTAATTTGAATAAGTCATGCGATATTAAAATAAGAAAAATGTGTACCAACTTAAATATTAATTTTTTTGGATATATTAATGTTGGCCTATTTGTAAACGTACTGAATGCTCTTCATAATCTACTTAATGCAGTGGTTTCCAAACTTTTTGTTACAACGCCTCCCTTAAAAATATTTAATCATATGACGCCTCCCCCCCTTCCCCATTTTGTAAAATAATACAAAAACAAACATTTTTTAATGCTAAAAAATATAAATTTATATTAAGGTGGAGTAAAAAAAAAATTCCAAGACATACAAAATTTTGAATGAAAATTAAAATTTCATTTATTCTCACCTCCGGCTCTGAAGATGGCCTAAACCAGTGGTTAAAACGTCACGATAAAAGAAATAATTTTGGATGTATATTTCTTGGAATTTTTTTTTGAGTCCGCCTTAATAATACTTCCTCCACAAAGACATACGTCACAATAAATTTATATTAAAATATTTTTTTATTTATTCCTATTTATAAAATTAGCAATCATTTGGAAAATTGCTCGCTGTGGTTAACATTCGCGCCTCCCTTTAGACTAGTCCGCGCCTCCCTAGGGAGGCGCGCCTCATAGTTTGGAAAACGCTGACTTAAGGGTTTTCAATCAAAATATCAGTAGAAGGTTATTAAATGTTCAAAAAAAATTAAAAAAAAGAGGGTTACCAGAAGTCCGTATTTTGTCCGGGCAGTCCAGATTTGTAACTTGTGTCCCTTTTGGCGTCCGGATCTGAGAAATATCCAAATTTTACTAGCTCGATCCGAAAACGTGGCCAAATTGGAAAATTTTACTTAATTATAATTATAATAAATTTGTAATGTATTAACCCCATAATACTTTTTTTTTTTAATTTAAAAAGCTTATTAATTAAGCTAAGATAATATTTTTCACGTCTCAGGATAGCTAAAAACGCAGATTTCAGTGTCTAATTTTCAAAAAATTTTCTAGACCCCCCGGTAGTCGTTTGTCCGAATCAGGCCTCAATAAATTATGGTAACCCTACTTATATCCTCCTTATTAAGTGCTAGAATAAATCTATTAAGAAATTTTTCCTTTCAAAAAATTAAAATTACCATTTAAAACTTTTAAGCTATTTTGGATGGTATCTATTTAGATACTGGATTTCTTAGGCACTAGTTGAAACATAGTATTAGAGAAAATTAAATTTATACACTAGGTCAGCGTTTCCCAAACTGTGAGGCGCGCCTCCCTAGGGAAGCGCGGACTAGTCTAAGGGGAGGCGCGAATATTGGCCACCAAGATCAATTTTCCATATGATTGCTAGTTTTATAAATAAAATAATAAAGTAATTTAGAAGAATCTGGGACGGAGTTTTTAATTAAAATAATAAATATGAATAAATAAAAAAAATATTTTTATATAAATTTATATTTTTTAGTATTAAAAATTTTTGTTTTTGTATTATTTTATTAAATGTGTGGGGTGGGGGGGGGGGCATACGATTGAATATTTTTAAGGGAGGCGTGTAACATAAAGTTTGGAAACCACTGGCCTAAAGTAAGACTCTTCCTAGAAAATTATACTATGTTTAAAACCCAAAGGAGATCCAGGGAAGTTTTTCAGGGTTTTAATTTTTTTTTCACTAGACGCGAAGCTCGCCGAAGGCGATAGCATTGTTAATTATTTTATTTATTAGGATTGGATAAGGGGTTGAAAAATTGAAAAAAATGTTTTTTACATTTATTTTAGCTAAATGGAAGCCAAATAAATAGAAAACATTCAAAAAATAGCGTTGCTTATTATTTTGATTAGGGGGGATGAAGGGTTGATTATTTCAAATTATTTGTTTCTATCATTGGAATATTCCAAATCACTTGTTGACATTTTTTTCCAGTTCTAAATATAGTTAGATTAGAGCAAAAGGTATTTTTTTACTTTTAATAAAAAGGGAATTGCTATGTTCATTTTTTTTTATTCCTATACAAAGAGAGAAGAGACAAGTTTCTCGTTCAGTCGAGCGCGTTGCCTGGAGGCAGGCGCCCAGGTGCTTGCTCTCTTATTTAGTTGTGTGTGAATCAAAGTGAATAATTAATATAGTGTAATCAAGTGTAACCCACCCTGACCTCACCGTCAACCAGCACACCATCTTGAGTGTCTTATTAAAGGTAATTATTAAAAGCATTTTTTCGTTAAAAAAAAAAAAAAAATGATTCAAACAAATAATTTGACTGCGAAAAACGATTCTTTTGAATATGAGATTAAATATTTTATATTTCACTAAGGGTAGAGGGTGAATATAAGCTGTTGAAAGGGGAAGGGGAAGTGTAGGTGTCATTGAAAAAAAAATTAGTTTTTTATATCTTTTTTTTTTTTTCCTTTTTAAATACACTTTTTTCTCATTCACACCGTCTTTTCGGCAACTCAGGCCATATAAGACTTTATACGTTAACCGTTATTAATTAATAATATACATATTGGGGGTCCAGGCATTTAAATTTAAACTATTTGGTATCCATTTCGGACTGCCAGGGGTCCGAACACGCGACGTTCGGTATAGAAGGTAGGCACGCTACCAACTACACCAAGCCTGAGGGCATTTTTTTTTAAATCTTTTCTTAAGTCACCATTATTTACCATTATATTCTTTCTATTTGGCCTATATTTTTGTTAATCAAATTTCTTTAATATACTTTTACTCAGGAGTGGATTAAGGGTTGAAAATTAAAATAAAATAATTTCAAAATAAAATGAAAATTAAAATAATTATTTATAAATGTATTCAAATTATTTTGAGAGTAATTTCGCGGTTAAGGGGGGAGGTATGAAGGCATTAACCCGGAGGGTTAATACCCCATCCCCTATAATGCAAAAAGATATTAATGTTTTTTAATACTTTTACTAAAAAATAAGTGCATTCCGTTTGAGTTAAAATTTATATTCAATATTTAGCAAATAGCATAGTGGGGTAGCAACATTTTAATGTCATTCTAAAATTTCTTATTACTGGGGCGGAATTAATTTTTGAAGATTTCGAAACTCTCTTAAACAGATAATAATAACACTGGGTAATTTAGGAACCCATCGAATCCCTTGCAGAATTTTGTAAGGATTTTTTTCATTAGGTAGAAAAGTAAGATATGGTTAGTCCACTTAGAATTTTACTGGGGTGAGATACCGCATCTTTTTTTTTTTTTTTTTTTTTTTTACAAAAACATTCACGCTTTTTTCTCATTCACTCTCACACCCACACACACTTTCACAGTCTTCTCGGCAACTCAGGCCATATAAGACTTTTGACGATAACCGTTGTATTGAAAATATCTATTGGGGGTTCAGGCATTTCTATTTAAGCCATTTGGTATCCAAATGGCTACCTACTACGCCACACCCGGGGGCCCGCATCTTTTTGTATATCGAACTAATCTCAATTCGGATTTGAATTTTTACTTTCTCTTACCTATATCTATAAGTTAATATACATATATATACGTATATATATAAAGAGAAAGTATTGGATTCATGTCAAAAATTCGATATCGAGACTTTGATGGATATACACAGTTTTGAGATCCCCTGAATCCAAAAAGTGGTTTTCTCGGTCTGTGTGTCTGTTTGGGTTCAATTTAAAGCATGAAGGAATTGGAGGTTGAAATTTTATATTTAAGTTAGGCACCCCCCTAGGGCGTGACAATAAGATTTGAGAAAAATATTTTTCTTCAGGAAAGGAAGTTAGAAAAAACGAAGCCAGAATTTTTTCTTTAAAAATATATTTTAATAGCTGACGTTTCGGCTTTGGTCAAAGCCATCCTCGGAGCTGTTAGTGGTCATCCGAGGATGGCTTTGACCAAGGCCGAAACGTAAGCTGTTAAAATATATTTTTAAAGAAAAAATTCTGGTTGCGTTTTCTTCTAACTTTCATTCCTGATACAAATTCCACTAGCCATAAATTACCCTTATACCAGCGTTTTCCAAACTGTGAGGCGCGGACTAGTCTAAGGGAAGGCGAGAGAATATTGGCCAGGGAGGCGCGAATATTGGCCACCAGGACTAATTTTCCAAATGAAGTTTTAATATAAATAAGAATAAATAAAAAAAAAATATTTTTATATAAATTTATATTTTTTAGCATTAAAAATTTTTGTTTTTAAATTATTTTATGGGGGGGGGGGGAGGCGTCATAAGAATAAATATTTTTAAGGGAGGCGTGGTAACATAAAGTTTGGAAACCACTGCACTAGGTTACGTTTTTCAAATTGCTTTAATAACAACTTTATACTTAGGTGTGTCATCTTCAGAAGTTATACGAATAAAGTTAATAAAACAATTTGAAATACTTAACCTAGTGTATGATTTAAATTTTGGTTATGAATTGGCCTAACAAGTGGCAAATAAACGTACTCTTTGATTATCCGGCTTTGACTATTCGTTTGAAAAGTTTTCTTATGAGTTAGGTGAAGAGGTCGTAACCCTTATAAAAATTAAAACGATATTTTACCGATGCTTCTTCGACTTTTTTTCCCCTTTCTCCGGCTTTTTTCACTCGAAATCTCCGGCTAATCTCATAATTCTAGTTGCCAGCTCTGGTAAAGAATCTTTGTATGACCTCTGCGAACTTATTTGTTTGTAAAACTTTGAATGCGAGCGAAAAGTTACTTTGAGTTAACAATAATTTTATTTTCATATATTTCATTTACTTTTTCTGATTGCTTTTCATCGTCAGCTCATCATTAAAGTGTTTTTGTTAAAGCTGTTATGAATCGTTCCGAGAGAAGAATTTTACTTAATTGCAAATCTTCTAATTGGACCCTGTTACGCATTAGAGTGTCAAGGGTTTTGAGAAAATTAACATTAAAGTTTTTTGTTTTCATTGGATTATATATAATTTTTTTTGTCAATTGTGCAAATAACATTAAATATAAATTTTTTTAGGACTTATTTCATAAAAAATACTATGAATTATAGCATTTGAAACAATATTCCCTGCTCAACTCAATTTTTAATTTTTTTGGCGCTTGACACACTAATGCATAACAGGGTCCAATTATAATCTATATCAGATTTCGCTTGAAAACTAGAAGATATTATTTCAATAATTTCCTTTAGACTCCTTGAGATTTCTTGTCCACATTTTCAATATATTCTAAATCTGTGACGTCTTTTAAAAACATATTCATAGGATTGTCGATATGTCCGCAAGCTCATCTTCCAATTTTCACTCCTGGATGTTTTCCTTTTTATTTTTTTTAGAGCTGTCCCCTCTTGCAAATCAAACCTCACCCTTCGCCCTTTCTGCGTTTTTGACAAGATGATGATCGAAATAATTCTTGTGCCAACAAAATTTTTATGCGTACTATAAGGCTTACTATAGGCCTTTGATGTTGAAACTGACAGCCAGAAAAGATGAACAAGCCGAGTGGAATTTTATTCAAAATAGAAACAAGCAAGATATATTCAAAGAATTTACTTTCCGTCCCTTTTCACTCCCTCCCCGGTTAATTCTTTCGCGTGGGAGAATCATGCAAACATTAGTAATAGTTGAAGATTTCCAGGGTAAAAAACAGTTTATATTAATAAATTAGAGTCATAATTCTCAATTTACAATTTCCTAAGAGGAGAGAGGATCATATTTTTAGTAAATAGAGAGGGTATGAGTGTAGGCCGGCAGTTTGTAGAAGGATATTTCGTTTAAACTTCCTTCCACAATCGGGCATTTACATTTTATTAAACGAAATCAAAGTAAATAGCAATTGCCTTTATTTATTTTACTTAATGAAAATATGTGTAGCTTCCAATCTCAAAATATGTGTAGCTCCACTGCCCCCCACCTCCGATCTCAAAAATTAAAATATACCCTATCAAAATATAAAAGCTTAGTATGTAAGAAAATTTGACGTATGGGTTTGGGCAACGAGTCTGTTTTTATTTAAAAAAAATTAATTATTCACCAATTAACAGATTTTTCGACAAAGATTTTGCGCCATCAAGTACTTCATTAAAGTAATAGTATTACTTTTTGGCCATTTTTGTTCAAAATCTTATTTTAACTATCATGGAGAGTACAGTGAGTGCCATAATTAAGTCTCCACCTGGGAGTAGAGGCTTGAGTATATTTGTATAGCCTTATGGTAGGCTTATATAGTGAAAGAATTTTAATGACCGAAAAGGTAAAATAAAATTTGGTACAGATGAATTTATTTTACCTTTTCGGTCTTTGAAATTATTTCACTATATAGGCCTACCATATACTATACCAATATACTCAAGACTCTACTCCGAGATGGGGACTTAATTATGGCGCTCACTGTACCTAAAATTTCAACCTCGTAGCTCATTTCCTTCATGCTTAAAATCATTACACACACAGACAGAAAAACCAATTTACGGAACCCAGTTTGTTGAACTCAGGGTTCTTCAAAACATTCAAATTCTCTGACATTAATTTTTGACATGATCGCAAAACTTTCTCATTATATTACATATATAGATAAGAGAAAACAAAAAGCCCGTTTTTCCTTTTTACTTTCTTTCTGAACTATCCTATTCTTCAAAATGTTTCGTATATTTTTTCAAAATTTTGTATATAAATTTTTTTTTTTTTTTTTTTTTTAACTCACACTTTTTTCTCATTCACACTCACATTCATACACACAGTCTTTTCGGCAACTTAGGCCATTTAAGACTTTAAACTATACTCGTATTTATATAATATATATTTATTTGGGGTCCAGGAATTCTTATTTAAGCCATTTGGTATCCAAGTGGCTTAAATAAAATCATCGGACTGCCCGGGGTCCGAACCCGCGACGTTTGGTATACGAGGATAGCACGCTAACCTCTACGCCAAGCCCCGAGGGCATATATAAAATTTGAAATTCAACCTTCTGAATAATTGCAAAAAAGCCTATTTTCTCTTAAAAAAATTGTTTAATTAACAATTTCAAAAAATTTTTGAAATTTATGTTCCACAATTTGACTTCGATATTTGTTTCCTATTTTCTATGAAAAAATTACATCACTTCTAGATGTTGTTCCGACGGCTTTTTAACTTGGAAGTTATCTAATTAGGTCAAATTTGATTTCAAGCCCTGACAATTTAATGAATTTTATTTCTGGCACAGTCGACGCCACAAGTGTCTGGTATGCTCAAGACTAGAGCCTTAATCGTAGGGAACTAACTTAGTTTCAGAAAGGGTGTCTTAAAAGTAGTTTTTCCCTTTTTATTTCTCTTACCTATGTATATATGTAATATATATAAGAGAAATATTGATTATGTCAAAAATTCGATGTCGAGATTTTGATGGATCTTCACGTTTTGAGGTCCCCTGAATCCAAAAAGTGGTTTTCGCGACATGGTCTGTCTGTGGGTGGGTGGGTGGGTGGGTGGGGGTGTGTGTGTGTGTGTTCAATTTTAAGCATGAAGGAATTGAGCTACGAGGTTGAAATTCTATATTTAACTTAAACACCCCCGGGACCGGAAAAATAAGCTTTTAATCAAAATCGGCCAAAGATTACTAGTACTTTACTGATGTACTTTTTCAGTTTTTTTCGATTTTCTCAAAATTTGCTCCAACGATTTTTTTTAAAATTCAAAAATCAATTATTTTTTAGATGCTCTTTAAAATGTATATTCTCATTTTGCGATTGAAATCTTCTGAAGACCACTTTACTCTTGTATTTCATAGGGAAGATAGGAGAAATGGTTGCCATGGTAACAAAATATAAATATTTTCCCATACTTATAAATTTTACATCTGAATTCAAATGTTCCGTACTGTCGGGAACTAAATATATGTCGACACAAAAAATCTGGTGTGACAAGCACAGTACACAACTTTCGATTACCGAAGGTAAGAGAAGTTGTGTGCTGTCGCAGTCACACCAGATTTTGAAAATCAAAAGTGTCATTTCAAAAATGCTGGTTTGGTTGACTAAGCTCAAGGCTCAATTCTCGAGCTTAAAGCACTTGGGGCGCCAACTGTACTTAGATTATATACCTACACCATTTCCATATCGTATTATTTTACAAATATAATAAGAGTGTGGCGAGTCTTTCAAAATACAATATAAAAATGTTCTTTGAAGTTAAATTACTAATATATTTAAAGAAAAGGCATTATTTTGAAAATAACTAAATCTCGTTTCTCTCTTTCTCTCCCGATTCTCGTTTCATTGTTTTATGTAATAAGATTTGACCTAATAAACCAACTTAAATTGGCTTAATCAAAGTGAATGAGTGTTTAATAACGACGTTGCCAGGAAGAAAACGGAGAAAAAAAATTTTCACAAATCTTGTAATTAATTGCTAATTGAATTGTAAATAAATGTTAAACTTTTTTGGAGGAGGGGCAAAATGAGAGAAAATGACGTTTCCGTTCTAGAAAGGAAAAAGGTTCTGTTATTTGTTAACATTTTGTATTAAATTGGTAAATTATGCGAATTTGATTTTCTCGTATCTAGACTACCGACCAAAAATTTGAGGCAGGGCTACAGGACTACAATAATTTTCTAAAAATTAGAAAAATGAATTTTTTCCTCCAAATATTTTTAGGGGGCTGGAGTAAAGTGACCACAATTTTATTGAGACAAAGCGGGACAAATAGGATGAAATAGGCCGAAACCGTAACCGAAAATCATTCGTCCTTTTTACTTTCAAATCGAATGAAATAAATTTTTCTCGCTTGGGATTTTTATTGTTATTGTAACCTGCCTTGTTGTGTGTAAATTCTCAAGTATTTAATATAATATTTAGTGAGAAAGTATGAATAATTTCATCTCTAAAGAAATTCGATATAGAAATTTTTTTTCACTTTTTCATTTAGGATTTTTTACGTGTGAGCAAAAGAAAAATTATTCTTTATATATTTTACTTTTTCCTAATATATAAACATGATCTCCTGTTTATTGATTTTGAAAATAAATAGTGTCTCAAAAAAGACATCAAGAGTGAGAGAGGGAAGAAAATAAAAAAAATAAAATCTGTTTAAAGGAATAAAAAGCTTTTAAAACGTCAGAAAATATTCCTCTTTTAGGTTGCAGCATCCGCCGCCTGGCGGATAGGCAACCTGAAAAAGGACGGATTATCCCCTCGGGGGTGAGGGGAAGAAGGAAGGAAAAGAGAAGAAACAAACGGTTAATTTGCAGGAGAAGGAATTACTAACCTAATAAGGAGAAAGAAAGAAAAAAATAAATAAAGAGAGAGAATTTCCAATGATTCATTCGTTTTAATGAATAATCTCATATTCTTCTTAAGAAGCTGCAATTTATTTTTTTCTTAATTTTGAATAATACTAATCAATAACTAATTTAAACTAGCAATTCTTGCATGTTTGTATTTGTACCTTCGTGTTATTTTACTTTAAATTGGTGATTAATAAATAAAATTTCATTCGTTGCAAGGGAGAGAAATAGACAAATTATTGTATTCATGTCAAAAGCTTGATGTTGACATTTTGAGGGAAATACATGTTTTGAGGTCCTCTGACGCGAGTCCAAAAAAGTGAGCCCTCAAAATGGTCTGTCAGTGTCTTCTCACGATCGAAAATGAGATTGTAAATTTGATATTTAAGTTAGGTACCACCCGGGAGACATAACTCGAACAAAATCGGCCAAAGAGTACTAGTACTTTACTGATGTACTTTTTCAGTTTTTTTTTCAATTCTCTCTTTATATTTAAGTTAAACACCCCGCGGGACCGGAAAATAAGCTTTTAATCAAAATCGGCCAAAGATTACTAGTACTTTACTGATGTACTTTTTCAGTTTTTTTCGATTTTCTCAAAATTCGCTCTAACGATTTTGATTAAAATTCAAAAATCAATTATTTTTTAGATTCTCTTTAAAATCTATATTCTCATTTTGTCATTGAAATCTTCTTAAGTCCACTTTACTCTTGTACTTCATAGGAAAGATAGGAGAAATGGTTGTCATGGTATCAAATATAAATATTTTCCCAAGTTTATAAATTTTATCTCCGTAGTAGGTAGCGTGCCTACCTCCTATACCAAACGTCGCGGGTTCGGACCTAGGCAGTCCGATGATTTTATTTAAGCCTTTTGGATACCAGATGGCTTAAATAGAAATACCTGAACCCCCAATATATATATATTAATTACAACGGTTATCGTCTAAAGTCTTAAATGGCCTGAGTTGCCGAAAAGACTGTGTGAATGTGTGTGTGAGTGTGAGTGTGAAAAAAAATTAATGTTTAAAAAAAAAAAAAAATTTATCTCTTGAATTCTAATATATCGGTGGAAACTAAATATATGTCGACACAAAAAATCAGCAGTGACAAGCACAGAACACTACTTAAAAAATTTTTAGTATTTTTTTTGTAAAGGGCAATGCGAAGAATTGTTTTTAGATTTTAATAAAAAAAAAACAAAAAATCTGGTGTGACTGGCGCACAGCACACAACTTTCTCTTACCTTCGGTAATCGAAAGTTGTGTACTGTGCTTGTCACACCAGATTTTTTGTGTCGACATGTATTTAGTTTCCGACAGTACGGTACATTCGATTTTCAAGATGTAAAATTTATAAGTAGGGCAAAATATTTATATCTTGTTACCATAGCAACCATAGGAGAAATTCCTATCTTTCCTATGAAGAACAAGAGTAAAGTGGTCTTCAGAAGATTTCAATCACAAAATGAGAATATACATTTTATAGAGAATCTAAAAAATAATTGATTTTTGAATTTAAAAAAAATCGTTGGAGCAAATTTTGAGAAAATCGAAAAAAACTGAAAAAGTGCATCAGTAAAGTACTCCTTTGGCTGATTTTGTTCAAAAGCTTCGTGTCACGTCCCATGGGGGTGCCTAACTTAAATATAAAATTTCAACTTCCTAGCTCTTTTTGTTCTTGAGATATTTTGTTCACAGACACACAGACAGACAGACAGACAGACAGACACACACACAGACAGACCATGTCGCGAAAACCACTTTTTTGGATTCAGGGGACCTCAAAACGTGAAGATCCATCAAAATCTCGACATCGAATTTTTGACATGAAACCAATACTTTCTCTCTCTATATATTAACATATATATAGAGGTACGAGAAAGTAAAAAAAAAAAAAAACAATTTTCATCTTTTTGACTAACTCATGATCGAAGCTTTCTTTCTCCATCCTATTGATTTAGAAAATTTATTATTCCGGAAAATAAATTTTCCTTTTATGAAAAAAGATGAGTGTCATATTCAATAAATTGAAGGTTTCCTTGTTTTTATTTCTTCTAAATAAAAATTAGTAATGGAGAATCCCTATTTGATTCATCGTTTGATCTAATGACATTTCTTTGTTGTTCTTCAAACCTCAAGACTTGTACTTGTCCGTCGCAATTTTAATCAATTATGCAGGCCCCCGCATCAAGGAATGTTTGGCTTAGTAATTTCTAGATTATTAAAAGAAAACAAAGCTTAAGGGGATGATAATCAGATATTCTAATTTATAATAAAACCTACAATATATAAACTCTCATTTTCTGAAGAGGTCGTTATCTTCTTTGAGAGAACAAATCGATTTTAAACTAATAAAATGTACAGCTTCTCTCTGCTTTTATATATAATCTTCACCTTTTTGATCCACTTGGGATTAATTTGGAAATAAGGATGAGCTTGGGTCTAACTTAATTATCGCTGAAAATGTCTTGAGAAAAATTATCTTCATTGTTTATCGAATCCTGGTATAGAGTCTATATGGCTTAAGATGCTGGAAAGACTTAAAAAATAAATTTCTTGTACAATTTTTCGTTTTTTTTTTTTTTTTATTAGCTTTTTTCTTTTGATTCGAAAATTGAATCTAATCTCTTAAAGAGTAGAGAATTATTTTTCTTGGACTCTGTTGTTAGCCACTTCAAGCAAGCAAGAAATTACTTTCATTGAGTCGAATACATCACAAGCATTGGCATTAACATCGCGAGCGTTCCCCTTGAAAAAGGAACTCACTCGCTTTTGCGGCGTCCTATTCTTGTCCATTGGTCAGTGATATGCGAAATGAAAGGCTTTATAAACACGGTAACATCCATCGATCGGTTCAGGATAAAAGCCATCTTGCTTTGTGTCATATTAGACTCATTGAAAAGGCTTAGAAAGAGAGTGGATAGAAAATATATATCTTTTTCGTATCAAATATAAGAAAAAAAATCTGGTGAGACTATCTAAAAAAAAAAAAAATTGATGTCAATCACAAAATACTCGAAAGAAAAAAATTTCATAGATTGGAAATATTTTTTGGCAAAGAAATATTTTTCTTTAATATATTTTATAAGTAAAGAGAAAAATTTAATTGAGTGTAAATAATTCCTCGATTGTGAAATAAATAGAGACGGGGTCTAAATGGCCTTCGATGCTGAAAAAGACCTTAAATTAAAAAAAAAAATAATAATTCCATATATAACGATCTTTCCCTCCCCTTCTAAATACAGTAGCCTATATGATTAATTACATTTTATCCATGCGACAAAAATTTATTTAAATTTAATTGGCTTCCAATCAATTTAAATTAATATATGTTAGATGGGGTCTAAATGGCCTTAGATGTCGAAAAAGATCTTAAAAATAAAAATATAAAAATTACATATTATAAAAACATATAACCAAGTATTTATTAATTTAAATAAGCGAAAAATGTAGGTACCGCCGGGAGTTGCACCACGGATCTTGTCGATTTACGCTCAACATACATTACATATTATATTTTTCTCTTCATGAGCTTAGGATACTTTACATGCTCGGAGGGTAGTGTGCCTACCTCCTATACCAAACGTCGCGGGTTCGGACCCAGGCAGTCCGATGATTTTATTTAAGCCATTTGGATATCAGATGGCTTAAATAGAAATGCCTGAACCCCAAATTGATTTATTAATTACAACGGTTATCGTCAAAGTCTTAGGCTGGTTGCACACACACCGATTTTGGACGGCCGATTTTATGCCGGTCGTCCAAATTCCAATAGTGAACCACATGTGGGAACGGGACGTTGCACACACGCCGACCGGTGATCGTCGCCGGTAAAATACCGGTCAGCAGCCGGCCACTGCCACTGTATCGCCGGCAGTGCCGGGAATTAGTGGCGTACATGACTAAATACCCGCTTGCACACACACCGATTTTTCACCGACCATTCCAGTCTCGACTGCTCAGTGAAATTGTAGTTACCACGTTTTAACTTGTTATTAGTTTTGATAGTGCGTGTTAATTGCAATGGCTGATTTAGCGGGTTCGGACCCAGGCAGTCCGATGATTTTATTTAAGCCATTTGGATACCAGAAGGCTTAAATAGAAATGCCTGACCCCACATATATTTATATTAATTACAACGGTTATAGTCTAAAGTCTTAAATGGCCTGAGTTGCCGAAAATACTGTGTGAGTGTGAGTGTGAATGGGAAAAAAGTGTGATGTTTAAAAAAAAAAAAAACCTCGTGTCACCTCGTGGCAACTGATTGTTTGACCGGTAAAAATCCGGTGAGTCTGCAACACCTGCTACCGATAAAATATCGGCCGATTTTTATACCGGCCCTCCAAAATCGGTGTGTGTGTAACCAGCCTTATATGGCCTCCGAAGATGCCAAAATACTGTTTTTGAGAATGTGTGTGAGTGTGAGTGTGAATGAGAAAAAAAGTGTGAATTTTTAAAAAAAAAAAAAAAAAAAAAAAAAAAAAAAACATTTAATTAAATTTTATTAATATTAAAATTCCTGATCTAAAGTTATTGTCTTCATGTAGATTCTTTTCTCTTTTCTAAACTCTATGCCTTCATAGATACTCTTTGCTCTTTTTCTATACTCGTTGCTTCAAGTTGAAATTGGTCTTGTGATATTCTGACGTATAATTTTTTTTGTGTTGTGTTCTCTTTTTGCCTTCAATATTCTCATCGAAATTTTCTTCTCAAATGTGTAAGTAGCATTTATAAATAAATAAATATTAATATTTTAATAAAATATATTGGTAGATATAATTATTAATAAGGTTATTTTTGATAAATGACAGCACTCATCAGTAGACACATTCATTTCATTCAAATAAACAACAGAATTCCTTATTTATATTATTTAAATAATTAGTACAAATTTAAAATTATATAATTCCAGATTTATTGTGCCATGGATTTACGATCGTATATATTTGTAATATAATTTAGGGCTATAAACATACAAACACACCTTCACAGAAACCTAATCAATTTTCTTAAATTTTTGAATTAACAAATTTTTTTATCTAGGGAATTGTTATAATGTGGCCAAATGATAAACTGATTCATCATTCATCAGAAAAATATTTGCTTGCATTTATCGAAAATAAAATTATTAATAATTTAATTACTAAATATTTTGAGGCTTCTAATGATTTTATCATGAGAGCTTTCAAACAATTATTTTTTTTTTAATTTACTCGTAGGTATATATTTTATTTTAATTTAATATCAATCATAATATAATAAATATTATTTAATTCATAGCCTATTTGCTCTTTTTTATTAAAGAGACTCATTCATTTGAACTTAACTTTTCTGCCCATTGTTTTAATTTAAACCGAATCACTTCATCATCATATAAATTTATATATCTATCCTCTATGATTATATGTTGATGAAATAGTAGGCACCCAGGAAAATGGGATTTTTTGAATATTTATAAATATTAAGCTTAATTATGATAACTTCTAGGGTTAATATTAAAGCAGCAACATGCGTTTTCTTATATGATTATTTCATTGTGTTATTTTTTTTTTTACAATACACAACAGAACTCAATCAAGCTATATTATTTAAATTATTATATAATTCTGTGATATGCGATTAACTGTAGGCACCCAGGAAAATGAGATTTTTATTTGTTGTGAATTTTTTGCAAATTCATATATTTAAGCTTAGCGATAATTTAATTTTATTAATGTACATTAATGTAATAATTAATGTACCCCCCACCCTTGGCATACAAGGCAGACGCGCTACCAACGACGTCAAGCCAGGAGGTGTTTTTTTTTTTTTTTTTTAATAGGCTATTAATTTATAGCAACTTGTGTTGTAGAAGAGATTTCCATCTTTTTTTTATAAAAACAATGAAATAATCACATGAGAAAACTTAATTAATAAAATTTTTTTTTCTTTCGACTGTTCATTTTCTTGGTTTTGTTCATTGGTTTTTTGTTAACTCTTCTTCTTTGGCTTGATGCATCTTAAATTTGGAAAAAATGAGCTTCGGAAGCCTCTTTAAGACTAGTTCAAGTGATATTTTTTTAGAAAATAAATCATAACTCCCTTTGTTTTCAACATATCAAGCTGATATTTGCACTGAAATATTCAGATAAAGATAAAGTTTGAGATTTAGAAAAAAAAAATAATTTAATCATTCATTTTTATATTAACCCCCCCCCCCCCGAATAAAAACTACCCATAATCAACTATTTTCACTTTCTCTTACCTCTATATATGTTAATATATATAGAGAGAAAGTATTGGATTCATGTCAAAAATTTTATGTCGAGATTTTGATGGATATACACGTTTTGAGGTACCCTGAAAAAAGTGGTTTTCGCGACATGTTCTGTCTGTGAACAAAATATCTCAAGAACAAAAAGAGCTACGAGTTTGAAATTTTATATTTAAGTTCGGCACCCCCCTGGGATGCGACACAAAGCTTTTGAACGAAATCGGCCAAAAAGTACAAGTACTTTACTGATGCACTTTTTCAGTTTTTTCGATTTTCTCTAAATTCGCTCCAACGATTTTGATTAAAATTCAAATATCAATTATTTTTTAGATGCTCTTTAAAAGGTATATTTTGCCATTGGAATTTTCTGAAGACCACTTTACTCTTGTACTTCATAGGAAGGATAGGAGAAATGGTTGCCATGGTAACAAAATATAAATATATTCCCATACTTATAAATTTTACATCTTGAAATTCGAATGTACTGTACTGTCGGAAACTAAACATATGTTAACACAAAAAATCTGGTGTGACAAGCACAGAACACAACTTTCTCTTGCCGAAGGGTAAGGGAAAGTTGTTTGCTGTGCGACCAGTCACAGCAAATTTTACATCTTGAATTCTAATATTTCGGTGGAAACTAAATATATGTCGACCCGAAAAATCTGGTGTGACAAGCCCTTTTACCTTCGGTATTCGAAAGTTATGTGCTATGCGACAGTCACACCAGATTTTTATAATAAAAATTAAAAAACAAAATTCAATTCAATTTCTTACATCGTTCTAACCGTCTTGGAGAGCTTAGGGCCCATTGAGTAAAAGAAACACGTATAATTTATTTTAAGAATTTCTTTACCAATAATGATTCTCTCTTTATAGCAAATCTAATAATATAAATCTAAATTTATAAGTAGGCAATGTGTAATTCGGCTAAATTTATCGCTATATGCTGAAACTTGTTGGGAAGTCAGACTTCTAATCTCCTGGGAATTAACGTATTTTTAATTTACATTAATCAAATAGAAATTGATTTATTTTGTGATTCTTACGATAATAAATCTAAAGATCTTCTTTTGTCCCTGCCCTTATTATTCCCGCGGTGCGGGGTCGGCGGACCTTATTCTACCTCTCTACTCCGCCCTATTCAATGCTGTTGTCTCCGATAGGATAAACTCGGTCATATCTCTCCTGACCCGATAAAGCCAAGTCATCCTGGGTGCTCCTCTACGTTGTCGTCCGAGGAGCCCCATATCGTACGCCGTCCACGCCACACCACTACTCTCTTGGCGTACGACATATCCAAACCAGCGGAGACGCCATTCGCGCAACTTGTCAGTGATTGACGCAATGCCAAACCTGCTCCTGTGGGATTTAGATTAAATCTCAAGCAGAGATATTGCAATGAAATTGAACATTTGCTTCTTAGTTTTTGGATCTATTGTAAATGAAATTTACAAAATTTCATATTTTATTTTTAAATTGAAAAAAATATTTTTTAATTTCATTCTTAATTGACTGCTCTTTTCGTTGCGTTTTATTAATATTTCTCTTAAAAATAACTCACATATATGTGATAACTAGGGGGGTGCCTGGGAGGGCCTGGCCCCCCTCCCCCCAGAAGGCTCGTGCCCCCCCCCCCCCCAGAAAACTCCCTGTCCCAAGAAAAATTGAGAAAATATGAGGCTTTCAAGGCCCCCCGGAGGGTAGCTGGTCCCATGGCCCACCCCAGCCAAATACTCAAGTTACGCCCATGATTTTATGCAACTTATATGACGACGACGAATCGGTCTCATCGTAGCTACATCACTTTTATTGATAAATTAAAAGTTGATTAATTTATCAACTTGAAAACTATCGAGAAAGTGATTTCTCTTAAAAAAATAAGTAAATAAAGAATTCCTACTCAATAGAGACAAAAAAAAATTAAATTCATTTACATTCAATTCAATTATGAAATTGAAACTGGAATCATCTGATCATTTTTAAATATTTATATTTCACAGGAAAAAAAGAAAGAGGGAGGGAGAATCTATTCAAATATTTGTTTTATTTTCAATGTTTTAGAGGTTCTAATTTGCTTTTAAAGTCTTGTTTTGTTTATCCATTCATTATATTTGAATAAAAGAAAAAATAAAGAAGAAAAAAGAACGAGTTGCTTGTTGAATGATCTTGTTGGATGTTTTTACTTTCTATTATCTATATATGAAATATATAGTGCGAAAGTATTACGATCATATCAAAAATTCATTCTTGAGATATTTTATATTATTACATGACCTGATCAAACCTCGATTGGCACTGATAATGGCTAGCGTAATAGTTGCATAATAAAAGAATCAAAGTGCTAAATGAATCCCTTGTTTTCATTCTATAATAAATAAAATTAGTGAATATCAAAATATATTTCCGAACGCAGAACCTTTTTTCAATTTTTACTTTCTCTTACCTCTAGATATATGTTAATATATATAGAGAGAGAAAGTATTGGATTCATGTCAAAAATTCGATGTCGAGATTTTGACGGATCTTCACGTTTTGAGGTCCCCTGAATCCAAAAAATCTGGTGTGACTGGCGCACAGCACACAACTTTCTCTTACCTTCGGTAATCGAAAGTTGTGTACTGTGCTTGTCACACCAGATTTTTTGTGTCGACATTTATTTAGTTCCCGACAGTACGGTACATTCGAATTCAGATGTAAAATTTATAAGTATGGGAAAATATTTATATTTTGTTACCATGGCAACCATTTCTCCTATCTTCCCTATGAAATACAAGAGTAAAGTGGTCTTCAGAAGATTTCAATCGCAAAATGAGAATATACATTTTAAAGAGCATCTAAAAAATAATTGATTTTTGAATTTTAAAAAAAATCGTTGGAGCAAATTTTGAGAAAATCGAAAAAAACTGAAAAAGTACATCAGTAAAGTACTAGTAATCTTTGGCCGATTTTGATTAAAAGCTTATTTTTCCGGTCCCGGGGGATGTTTAGCTTAAATATAAAATTTCAACCTCATAGCTCAATTCCTTCATGCTTAAAATTGAACACACACCCACACACACACCCACACACCCACACACAGACAGACCATGTCGCGAAAACCACTTTTTTGGATTCAGGGGACCTCAAAACGTGAAGATCCATCAAAATCTCGACATCGAATTTTTGACATGAATCCAATACTTTCTCTCTATATATATATTACATATATACATAGGTAAGAGAAAGTAAAAAGTGGTTTTCGCGACATGGTCTGTCCTACTGTGTGTCTATGTGTGTGTGTGTGTGTGTGTGTGTTCAATTTTAAGCATGAAGGAATTGAGCTATGAGGCTGAAATTTTATATTTAAGTTAAACACCCCCGGGACCGGAAAAATAAGCTTTTAATCAAAATCGGCCAAAGAGTACTAGTACTTTACTGATGTACTTTTTCAGTTTTTTTCGATTTTCTCAAAATTTGCTCTAACGATTTTGATTAAAATTCAAAAATCAATTATTTTTTAGATGCCCTTTCAAATGTATATTCTCGTTTTGCCCTCAAAATTGTTTGAAGCACACTTTACTCTTGTGCTTCATAGGAAAGATAGGAGAAATGGTTGCCATGGTAACAAAATATAAATATTTTCCCATACTTATAAATTTTACATCTGAATTCAAATGTTCCGTACTGTCGGGAACTAAATCCATGTTGCCACAAAAAATCTGGTGTTACAAGCACAGTACACAACTTTCGATTACCGAAGGTAAGAGAAAGTTGTGTGCTGTGCGCCAGTCACACCAGATTTTTTAGGAAAGTGTGAAGGGCGCGCCCTTTTTTACTTTCTCCTAAATCGTTGGAGCGAATTTTGAGAAAATAAAAAAAAACTGAAAAAGTACATCAGTAAAGTATTTAGTTAGTTAGTACTCTTTGGCAGATTTTGTTTAAAAGCTTATTTTCACGGTCCAGGAGGGTACAAAACTTAAGTATAAAATTTCAACCTCCTAGCTCAATTCCTTCATCTTTAAAATTGAACACAACACCACAGATAGACCATGTCATGAAAACGACTTTTTTTGACTCAGGGGACCTCAAAACGTCTATATCCATCAAAATCTTGACATCGAATTTTTGACATGAAACCAATATTTTCTCTATATATGGAGGGTTCAGAATACAAAGGAACCAAGTCCACTTTTTGTCATTTTAGAGTTAGCAACGCAATAGCACTAACTATGTACAGTGAGGGACAATATTAAGTCCTACCCATGGGTTTTCTACTTGTGATTATTTCATTGTTATTATAAAAGAAAATGAAAATCTTTATTGGAAATTTTCTAGGTTTGAACCATGAAGGTTTTCATTAAAAAATATACAATATTTTTTTTTTTTAAACAATGAAATAATCAATCACAAATCCCCCCATGGGTGGGACTTAATATTGTCCCTCACTGTACAATTTCTGTGTAATAATGAACCAGTCCTAGTTGTGAAAATCGGCTTGGCTTGACTTTTAAAAAATATTAACAGGTAATTTTGTTATGAAGCTTTAACTTTAAACCTCTGTAGCTCAAAAGTAAATAAAGTGGACTTGGTTCACTTGTATTCTGAATCCTCCATATATTAAGATATATAGAGGTAAGAGAAAGTAAAAATAAATAAACAGGGCTTGTGTTTCTAATTTCACCCCTAAACCTTATACCGAACTTTGGGTCTTTTTACGATCTGGACTGTTATTTAATCATATGATTAACTTAACTAGAAGTGAAAAGACTAGAAAGCCATAGTCAATTAGCTTATCCGAGGGAGAGCTAGTTAATTAGAAGTGAAGTAACCGGCCTTAAATAAGATAAAACTTTTATTTATCCTTTTTAAGGATTGTTTTGTCCTTTTTTTGTTTGAACGATGACATTACTAAGCCACTCTCGAGAGAGGATCTAATTGTGTGAAGTGAATAAAATCGAATTTTAGAACTCAAACCCTTCCTTCGTCTTCTCTCCTGTCTCTCGCCCTTTTGCTCGCAAATCGAAAACAGACGAATCATTTCCTTTTAGAACAAGTAGAACGTCTCACTGGCCAAGTAAACAGGCAACCAACAACCACGTTTTGCTTTCAATCACTCGCATTCATTAGAGAGAGAGAATGAAACAACGATTCTAACTCTTCAAATAAATAACGAAATAGGAAATTTCCCAATTATGACAAAAAACTAACGCAATGGTTGTTTTAATTAATTTTTCTATGATCCCATCATGATCCCTCGATGAGGCTTATATTATCTTTTAACCTTTAAGCAAGGACCATTTTAGAATTTTTTTCAAAATTTTCGAAGTGGTACTTTTTGAGAAAAATTAATTTAAATTTTTTGATTTTGAAATTAAAATTTTTTTTTTATTACCACCCCAGGTGTGTTGTATATCAGTGGAAAGGGTGTCTAAAAAGCTGTAAAACGACACCTCATTCATCTCTCTATCTCATCTCTAAGAGATTTTAGAGCAATTTAAATAGATGTGGTTAGGTCGATTTTTTGCCATTTTTGACAAATTTAACCCGCCATATTTCTTAAACGAGTTGAGATATCAAGTTGAAATTGGGGCTTTTTCTTAGTCTCTATTGACTCTACCTATGACCCAAATTTCATAGAAATCTGAGATGGTGATGTTAAAAAGTGTATCGATTTGACGTGGCTCGGGCCTGGAAAGCCCCATATTTTCTCAATTTTTTTTTCTTGGGGCAAAGATCTTACTGGGGGGGCCACGAGGCTTCTGGGGGGGGCCAGGCCCCCTCCGGGACCCCCTAGTTACGCCCATGCCTCTCCCCCATGGGACCAAGCCCTGACTAGATATTTAAGCACTATAATACATATTATTTTACATATGGGGTAAGGGAAAGTAAAATATAATAATTTACTCTAGCTATAAAAAAAAAAAATGATTTATAAATACACAAAAATAATCTTAAATTTTTCAAATGTATGAAAAAAGTTTCTTGAACTCCCCCCCCCCCCCCCATCAAAAAAGGGTCTTGCTTAATTAATGAAGTTCTCATTGAAGTAAGATCATAATGAGATGGTTAATTTATTGCCATGAGGTGAATTTGAACTCGACAGTGCCAGATTTAATTTACTTAATTTCTATAATTAGGGTTAACATAATAATAAGACGACTTCCATGGGGTATAAAATTTTTTTGGAAATTCAGCACTAAAATCTGCGTTTTAGCTATCTAATCAAACTTAGCTTGATCTATAGACTTTTTAAATTAAAAAAGTAAAAATGACCCCCCCTAGTTACGCCTATGTTCATATATATTTCGTCCATATATATTAGCTTTGTTCAGAACGTCAAGATACCCTTAGAACATAAGCAAGAGCAGGCCTAGATATTATTTACTTTATTGTGTAATAGATAAGCAGAATCTCCCCTTTTTTTGGTGTCTTTATAAGTATCAGAGTGGACCATTCTTGTAAAATAAGCTCTCGATTGGGGTCCTCATTCTTGGTTATGGCAAACATACGGGCAGGCGAGGAATGCCGCCTCTTCTTCCTTTTCTTTCTTGCCGAGTGTGAAAAAAAAAGCTTTTAGCTAATAAAGTTTAGTATTTTTAAAATAAACTTTTTCTCACGTGCCACTTTTTCTGACAGTTTATTTGTGTGTGTGAACAGCGTGAGATCAAATTTAACCTCCAATAAAATATTGTTAGAAAATAAGAAGAAAAAAACTTTATAGGTTCGTTTTCAAATCGTGGAATAAACTTAGCTTATAATAACAAAAATAAAATAAAAAAAAAGTTTTCTAATATAAAATTCATAGATTTTAAATTTCAAGCTTAAGAAAATCGATTCTAAAAACAAAATAAGCAGGCCTATATAACAATAGAATCATAATATTTTTTAGTTGTGGGAAAGGTTACAAGACAAATGGACCAACCACTTTGTTTTTATGAATAATCTCAAAATTTCAAAAAATTAATGTAGGCCTATATTTTGAGTGTATAAAGCAGTAATAATAATCGTTACCCCCCCCCCCCCCCCCCTCCTTGTTTAAGTAAAAATTCCATTTCCTTTTCGTTTGGCCTTTTTCCATTGAAAAGTGCTGGGCTGGTTAATCCTCCCCCTTCCCCTTGTCAGCAAAATAAACAGGATACCTCTCTCTCCCTGGGTTGTTTACGTAAAACTTGAATGACCCGTTATAGGCTTATTATAATTTTATAATTGTTAATTTATTAAAAAATTCAATATTAGCCCCCTCCACCTACCTTCACAAAAAAAAATTCCATTACCACGCCTGTAAACTAATATCGGTGGATTATACTTATCTGTATTCATTTTTCCAGAAAGAGAAAGAATCATAACAACCCCACTTTGAAGTTAGGTGACATCTCATTGAACTTTGTGGACTCTGTCACATTTCTCGGATTAATATTTTATAAGAAACTTACACGAGTTAGAGATCTCAATATTCTCAAAATTCTTAATAGCACTAAATGGGGTGCTGACAGACAAACTCTCTTGAACACATACAAAGCAATAATCAGGTCGAAGATTGAATATGGAGCAATAGTCTATTCCTCAGCGAGAGAGAGTATGCTAAGAGCTCTTAAAGTTGTGCAAAATTCCGCACTGAGAGTTTGCCTAGGACCTAGTCCTAGCCAGAACTAGTCCCTCCTCAAGTCTGTGTGGAGGCCCATGAACTTCCTCTTGCCCTAAGAGTCACACTGTTGAGTATATATTATTACGCTAGAACAAAATCATTCCAAATTGGCTGATATCTCCATTACCCATTATAATCACATCAAAGACACAACCTCAAAAAGCAATTAATAATAATTGAATTGAATTATTAGCGGAAAGAAAAAAAAACTAATTTTCGTTAAGAATTTTATCTTATAAAGCTAAGCTAGATTCAGAGTTCATGTAAAAGCTTAATTATTCTTATTATTTTTTGAAATTCCTATCGGGATCACCGTTTATTTATTCGAGGTGCCTGAAGACATACACCTCAAACCCAACCGGCCTCTGGCCGTCGCCATCTACCGGCACCCCGTGAAGTTATATCATTTCCTATCTCTAACACCTCCTGCGTTTGTTCTAGCTAGTGAACTAATCCTTATTTCTGGTTCCACCCGCTTCCTTTTATTCAAAATTAATATTTAAGCTGCATTTTCGAGTTAAAATAGCAACAATTTGTTAACAATTTCTATGATTTATTTAAAATATCGTGTTTTACTTAGACCAAAAAGAATCTATTTAACACAGAAAAAAAAATCATTTTGATAGTCATCTTATCGTTGATCTTTTTTGTATTCAGGACAGGATATAAATTTTCATTTGACAGAAGTATATATATATATAATAATATATATACTAAATCTCCGAATCAAATCTGTCAAAACTGCCGAGAGTTCAAATCCAATTATTCAAATTGGAGGGAGAGGAGAGAAATGATAACTAACTAGCAATGAGGAGGAACTTTTGAATAAAGAAAAGGATAAATGAGGTTAATTCGTTTTGAAGAGATCAATTAAAAATAAAAAAGGGTAGAGAATTTGGAACTCCATATTGACATGAAAACAGTCTTTAAATTCATTTAGAAATTTAGTTATGACGTGAAATTGACTGTACTAATAATAATTCTCAAATATTTAGCCTATAGAAAGTGATATTTTGAGAAATCTTATTCAGTAGCGTAGCTAGTTCTGGTCCCGGGGGTACAATTCATAAAATACAACAATGTTTACAATATATATACAGTAGTGTCTTGCTAATCCGGTCAAAACAGGACCGGCCCTATGCCGAATTCTGAAAATGCCGGATTACCCGAACATTAGGCTACCTTTACCCTTTAACTTTTACATATAACTGATGGCAACCCGAGTCGAAATCGAACGCCTGGTTTGAGTCTACAAAACCTCAGAATCTAATTGTTGTCTAAGTAGACTTAACAGAATCAAACTAGGATTTGAAAGCATGGTTTCTATGGAAATTTGATAGTCTGGTTTGGGTCTAACAAGTCTACTTATGTCCCTTTTTGACAAGTTTAGACTCAGACCAGGTATTCGAAATACTAGTTTAAGTCTACCAGATCTACTATTACGACCAGCAGTATTGAATGCTGGAATCCTAGTTTAGGCCTATGAATTCTCATTTAAAATTTGTTTATATACATATATACAGAGTGACAAAAAAGTTCTGATAATTTTGTTAGATTAGCAAAGAGGTATGCTTGTTTTTTGGCAATGAGAAAAATAACTTTTAGAGTGTTTTCTTCAAATATTTCGAAGACATTTAATAGCGCTTCACCGCTGATGAAGAAGTCCTATTAAATGCCATCGAAATATTTGAAGAAAACACTCTAAAAGTTATTTTTCTCTTTGCCAAAAAACAAGCATACCTCTTTGCTAATTTATACAACTTGGCACTCCACATTCGAAATTTTTTTACTTTCTCTTACATCTATATATGTTAATATATATAGAGAGAAAGTATTGGATTCATGTCAAAAATTCGATGTCGAGATTTTGATGGATCTTCACGTTTTGCTCTTCATTTCGCTACAATTAAATTCTTAAATAAAAGGAAAATCAAATTAATCTTTAAATATCAATTTTCTTTAATTTGAGAATAAGATAACATATATTTAAAAAATTTTAAAAATTCCAAATGCTCTTCGTGTCGATTTCAATATTTCTGGAGATTCATTACTGAAATTGTTTTAAAGAAAATATGGATGTAAAAATGAGTTTCCATCTCTAAAATAAATCACATTAATTTTTATCTTGACTGTATATGTAGGCCTATACCATTAGCTATCCCGTGTGGAAAAATATTTTTCTTTTCAGTAAGAACTTCATTTAGTTCTCTGGAAATGTGAAAAATATATAAATTAATTTTATAAATTTATAATCTTTTTTAATTTGTCTTCTTACCTTTCAAAATGACATGAATGGCCAATGTTCCTTGTATTCATTTATTAAAATTAAAGTGGCTTCTTCAGGCCAATGTGTTTTTACAACTAAAATTTATAATGAATATAATTGAAAAAATTAAATAGAATATAAGATTACATCTATATAAATAAAATAAAAATAACAGCTAACCTTATCATTTTGTTTTGGCTTGTTTTTATAACGTTGACCCTTAAATAAATAAAAATAATTAATAATAATAAAGAAAATTAATGAAAAAAATGAAAATAAAACTTAAAACTTACTTCTTTTTTATCGATAATAAATCCAAATATCCAAGGAATGAAAGAAAATGAAAGGTGGTCATCTATTAAAGCTTTGGCTCTGAGATCGCACTGTTTTTAATTTTTACCCGAGAGGATTAGAAGGTTCAAACCAGTACTTCCCGAGTCAAAATCGAACGCCTGGCTTGAACCTTTTAGTCCTCAATTGAAGACTGCAAGGTTCAAGCCAGGCGTTCAAGTACTGGTTTGAACCTTCTAATTCTCGTGGCAGGTTTAGTAGGCTCAAGCCAGGCTTTCAATTTTGACTCAAATACTGGTTTGAACCTTCTAATTCTCCTGGTAGGTTTAGTAGGCTTTAACCAAATTTTAATCCTATCAAATAACAAAGGAATTGAGGACTAAAAGGTTCAAACCAGGCGTTCAAGTATGGGTTTGAATCTTCTAATTCTCCTGGTAGAATCAGTAGGCTTTCACAAAATTGTAAATAAATAACATCCCATCAAATAACAAGGGAATTCAGGACTAAAAGGTTCAAACCAGGCGTTCGATTTCGACTCGGGAATGCAACAAAAAATTTTAAGAAGACAGGGGAGGGCATTGGCCCCTCCCCCCGCTGCCTACGCCCATGATGTTTCAGTATTAAAGAGAGATAAAAGTATAATTATTTTTTAATTATTTGGAAAAATGTAAGAAGTTACTTTTATACACGCCGGATTAGCAGGTATGCCGGAAAATCGAAATCCGGATTAGCAAGACTCTACTATATTATTATTTTAATCTGTTTACTTAACCAATAGAATAAAAAATTGACTCTTCAATCAATTTCATTTAATAAGTTGAAACGTGTTCTACATCCGGTTTCATCATACAAAGCTACGCCATTGAAATTATTAATACTATTGATGAATTCCCCTTCACAAAGGGAGGATTCCATTCTATTTTGAAAGTGCATGCGTTATTTAACTAATCACAAATTTGGGATAAGACGTGATTTGTTAAAGATGTAAAATGTAGCCTAATTCAAGACATTTCGATTTATGTCTTCTTCAGTTTTCAAAGAGTAATAAATATTTAAAATGAGAAGTTGAAGATACTGTAGCAAATTTGATTATAGAAAACCCTGGTTTATTTATTTGACCAGAAACATTTCAGTTGCATCAGAAAGTTCTTTAATTCAAATGATAACAATTTTCAAAAATATTTTATAAACAAGAAGTCTTGTGATCTTAGCTAAGCTTTTGTTTGATACCGGATTCTACAAAAAAAAAAAAAAAAAAAAGAAAAGTTATTAGCATTTAGAGGGATTCTTTTTGTGTATCTAAAAACGAATAATAATATTTTCTTCTCCCCTCTTTTTTATTTTTATTTTTTATTTTTTTTTTAGTTAATTCAACAGCTCCCTTGTTTATGCTTGTTGAAGAGAAAAAGGAGGGTCTTCTTCTTTAAGGGTGGATCACCCTTCTTCCCGTTCTTGGTCAATTGCACTCTACACAGGAATCAGGGCTGCACTTGACAGCTGACGTCTTATTTCCCCCCCTTCGCCCCCCCCCTCCCTCAAAAAAAATCCCAACATGTTTAGCCTTGAGGGAAGAGAAATTAAAAAATTATTTTTACTTAATTATTAAAAAAAAAAAGAAAGTAAAAAAAAGAGGACTTGTCATTTAAGGAATTAAGGAATTAGAAAGGAAAAAAATGTAAGAAGTTTGTTTACCAAAATGACAAGTTAAATTAACAATTCCGACAAATTACATAATACAAATACCTTGTATTTGTATATTTAAAATAAAAAGTTTATAAATCATATTCTGGATTCAGAGCTCATATTTGAATAGATAATGCCGAATGCAAACAAATTTGTTTAGTCTTCACTGTGGCCAGTAGAAAAAAAAAAACAAGAATATATAATATTTAGTCTTTCTAGACTATTGTTTGTCTCTGCCTAAGATCAGAGATAGAGGCCTTGCTTCACAATACTTGAATGCGCCACTGCCTCTCCTCCTTTCTTACACCAAAAAATTTGAGTCCGCCTTTAAAAAAAAATCCTGGAACCGCCACTGCAGACCTTTACATTAAAATATCTATGGAAACAGAAACTGTGAATCAGCCTTAAATATTTTATTAAAATCTTGAGTTCTTAAATGTTTCATTTTTTGGTTGCTCGAGTAGGTTATGTTCCCTTGTTTTCTCCGTCTGTCACAATGTTTCGCTCATTGGAAGCAATGGTAAGAAGTCTGTGGAATTCTCTCCCCATAAAGTTGTGGAAATGTCCGACTATTGAGAGATTTCGTTCCATAGGTTTTGGAAGAATTGAAAGCTCATTGATTGGGTAATCCCTGGTCAGTGTTAGTATGCTAACGACATCAACATCTCTTTTTATAGAGGACAAATGTACAACCGCAGGTCCTGGAAACGAATTAGAGGAACAACCACCAAGATCCTTGCAGTCAAGCAATACCAAGCTCGGCGAAACCTCGGGTGGGTGGTCCCGGGGAAACGTTCTCCGGTAGCCATCGATATCATTACTTAATTAAATGTTATGTATACTGTGACCCCTAAACGGACTCATCAACAGAAAGGGAAAAATTTTAAAAAACTGAAGCCCTATGTACTGTACATTTTTCTAAATAAATAAATACCACTTTTTGGACTCGATCTGGGTTATAAACGTTACTAGGAATAATGGAAAACAATATAAACATGGGCGTAATTAGAGAATTTGGCTGGGGGGAACATGGAAGCAGCTATCCTCCGGGGAGCCTGGAAAGCCCCATATTTTCTCAATTTTTTTTGGGTGGGAGCTCTCTGGGGGGGGGGGGGCACGAGCCTTCTGGGCCCCCCCCTAAGTTACGCCCATGAATATAAAATTCATTTATTTAAAGAATTTCATTAAATAGTAGAAAAGTTTCCATAAAGATTAAATTGATGATCTCCGAATAATCTTCTCAAGGGAATTTTTCCAATTTAACAAAAATTACGTTTATTACAGTAGTAACTAAGTACCTTATTAAGAGAGAGGACTTTATATATTAATAGGCAATTAGAGTTTTGGCAAGTTACTAAGTTCATAGAGTAGGGAAATAAACATTCAGAATCAATGGAGCACACACTCACACCAGAGTAAGAAAGAGAGAGAGAGAGAGAGGGTGATCGAGAAGAGCAGTTTAACTTTACATTTAAGTATTTCACTAGATCGTAAGTGAAATGTGCAAATGTGTCTCCACCTCCATTGAGGGGGTGGGACTTAAATTGGCCATTCGCAGGTGATTGGAGTTTGTATTGAACTTTAACCACCATTTTGCGTTCGGTCGTTGGCCTTGCGGATGGAGATCTTAAGATAGAGAGAAGAGACTTCAATAAATTTTAGGTAAATGAGAAACTAGGAAAGGTCAAAAGAGAAAGAAAGGAGGTATCCCCGGAGAGTAGGGCTACTGTATAATAGTAATGAGACTAAAAACTTTCATATTGATGGAAGATAAACTTTAACTCAAAATCTGTAAAAATTGAAACTTAATGGGAATAATACGAATTGGTCTAAATATTACAGTCAGAATATTTTTATTTAAACCAAATGATTTTGCTCAGGGTCCCAAATCTTGTGGGTATGTGAATGGCGACCACGAGCTGCCCGAGCTAGGACTTTTTCTTATTATTTGAAATTCCTATCGGGATCGCCGTTTATTTACCCGAAGTGCTTAAGCGCTAGAAGACACACACCTCAAACCCAAACGGCCTCTGGCCGTAGCCATCTACCGGCACCTCGTGAAGCTACATTATTTCCTATCTCTAACTCTCGTTCGTTTCTAGCTGGTGAATTAATTCTTATTTCTGGTTCCACCCAGTTCCTTTTATCTAACCTCTTCTATGCTAGGATGTCCTAGTTGAGGAGGGACTCCCTCAGCACCGGCGTGTAGCCTACTCCAATCGAAGAATGTATCACTGAGAGGGAAACCTTCTTCACAGGACGGGATGTCACAGCAACTCCCTCTCCTCGTAGAGTTGTCTGGGGGCTGTTGCGGCGAGATCCAATATTTCAATCTAATGCCTGCTTGAGGATTTCTTTACATTAAATAAATATTTGTATGAGAAAAAACCCTCACACCCAGGATTTGAACAGTGATCTTTTTTTTAGAAGCCGACACTGTGGCTCAAACATATTTATAACAAGAAAACCTGCCCCCGTGCTTGGTGTGGTAGGTAACGTGCCTTCCTCCTATACCAAACTTCGAGAGTTCGGACCCCAGGCAGTCCGATGATTTTATTTAAGCCATTTGGATACCAGAATGCTTAAATAGAAATTCCTGGACCCCCAATAGATATTATCATATATAACAGTTATCCTTTAAAATCTTAAATGGCCAAAGTTGCCGAATAGACTGTGTGAATGTGTGAGTGAGTGTGAGTGAGAAAAAAGTGTGAATGTAAAAAAAAAAAAAAAAAAAAAACAAGAAAACCAGTTAATAAATCAAAAATTTCAATAGGTCAATTCGTGATAAATATAACCTAAAAATTCAAATACATTACTTCACCTTTGTAGTCTTCGTTTTAGTTTTTTTTTTAAACTCTGGTTTAAACTGAAGAATGAAATTTTCTATAAAAAATTTAAATTTGATAATGATTAATAGTTTAGATTTTTACTTTATTGGTTTAGAGGCTTTTAAATGTACATATTTTATTTTATCATGTCACCCCCACCCCCCTCGCTTTGCATGTAACCATTTAGCTCTATCGTATGTATCTATTTTCACTCTATTAATTTCCTAAATTTATACCCTTGAATATATTCATAACCTTCCGAAAACATATAGTAATAATATATTTCTATGATGTTTAGTTTAGGTTTTGGTTTCAATTTGGAAAATGATTAATTCCTAACCAGCGCTCTCCCTTTCCCGTACACACTCATCATTGTAATGTTTTATTAATGAATAGAGAAGTGTTAGTAGTATTAATATAGGATAGCATTATGACTATTCGTCGAGAGAGAGGGAGAGGGAGCATAAATGTTATGTTAATCAGCTGATTAAAATAACATACAGTATACACATCGAGTGGAGAGGAGGAGTCAGGACCTTGACCTGACGTGGTGCTACTACCAGAGTAAAAGACTTTCTCGCTGTGTTTCTATGATAAGCGTGAAGCCAGTTGCATGGTGATAAGCATGTGACATGCCCGAAGAGGGCTGATTAATGTCACACAGCATCTCTCCCCTCTTTGACGACTTAATTGCTTTGAAAACCCTCTCACACCAATTAACTATTCAATTTTTTTATTTCATTTATAATAGGCTAACCTATAAAAAGAATTTTCTTATACAGAATCTACAATTAATTCAATTTGTATTTTCATCCCTTTTCAGAGATTAGAAATTGAAAATCTTTCCGGAATATTAGGTCATTTAGACTTCACAATCTTATGCACCCCTATACGATCAATATTTACGTCAATATATTGCACATTATTTTGCACAATAGTATTACTTGGCCAACCCACACATTGCAATATTATTGCTCAATAAATTAGGAGATACTTGTGCAGTAAACATGTGGAATAATAAGAGCAGAGAACAGAACTAGTATTGCACAATATTTATTAGATTGCACAATAAAAATCCCTTTTTATAAAAAGACCCGTTTTATTTTATTAATTTTGTAACATATATTGAAATAGACTCTTTACTTTTTTTCATTTAATTAATATGCCAACAATTTAGAATTGTAAATATATTCATTTTCTTTTATTTTACAATTCTCTACATTAGCAAAGTAAAGTAGTCGAGATGGTAAAGGCGTCATGCAAATTCATATACGAAGGTAGGAAACCAAGAGCTCGAGTTCAAACCTCTTGAGGGATCTTTTTTTAACTAGCGTATGAAGTTTTTTCATGAAGTTTTTATGAAACTTAATAAATCGCATGGACGTAACTAGGGGGGTCCCGGAGGAGGTCCGGCACCCTTCCCCGAAGGCCCGTGCCCCTTCCCCTCAACTTCCCGCCCCAAGAAAAATTGAGTCAATATGAGGCTGGTCCCATGCCCTCCTCCCCCCAGCCATATCCCTTAGTTACACCGGGATTATGAAATGTCATTTTTTAGAATATTATTTTTTCATATACCCGAATGCAAAATTCATAAACAGTTGGTGTAACAGACTTCATATACAGTTTATGAACATCCTTTGAATATTGTTAACAGTGTACTTAGTATTTCTCCAAAATTTTTCTATCCTATTTAACCTAAAAGAAATTTGTAGTTTAGAAATTACAGAAAATTCAAAGTAGACTTAATCACTTTGTTTTACCAATTTAGATACTATCTAGTATATCATCAATAAATTTTGTCCATATCATATCAAATAAAATTCGAATGTATTTGCATTGAATACTGAAATACAGAAACAAATGTACGGATATAATAATTCCTACTGGGGATAGAGTTCATATATCTATCCAATTTAGAGGAGAGAATATTAGCATACTACGTGTTCTAATTCCAAAGCAAGCCAATCAGAATATTTTTCTTAAATAAATATCTTGCTGTTCTAATTAAATGGCCAGTCAATATTTAAAAAAAAATCCGATTGGTTAATGAGCTCCCGCTCATTGGATTGACACTAATCCCTCCGATTGATTAATTGGATATGCTCTTGTGCTTGTTACTCATCTGGTATCACTCACACATACACTTGAAGGCATCAGCCACCCTTCCATAACCTGCTGTCTGCTCCCTCTGCCCCTTGCACCGGTTATTAATGATCCTCCTGTCTTTCATTAAACGGCTGCCACGCCGAGGGTTCAACTACCCAACTTGAAATAAATGAAACATAGTCTCTTGGGTTGTTAGTTATTTCCTATGTCTGTCTGTCTATCTAGCTCTGCCTTACTTACTTAACTACTTGTCACTTGGTTGTAAATAACTTGAATAATTTACAAATTTTATTTATTATCACCTCCTTTTCTTAAACAAATATAAATATTTATAAACTACAGGCCTATATAAAGAGGTCAGAAAATGAATTTTGGTAAGAAAAAGCAGCTGCAAAGAATTACCTACCTTAGATAAAATTGTATTAAATAATATCATTTTATTATAAACTAAATACATTTTTTGATAAAATTATTTCATGATAATATTAATTTTAAACTGATAACCGTTGGCTGATTTAATAGGAGAATTAAATGCAAGTAAGACAACACAAGGTTTTTTGTTTCAATAATTTATTTAACACTTGATACATATTTCGACACAATATGTGTCATCTTCAGAAGTGAATTACATACTGAATACTATTGCATTTTTTCTGTTTTTAATTGGGGTAGTTGCTCTTGGGTTGGAGTAGTTGGTAGCGTGTCTACTTTCTACATTTGGATACCAAATGGCTTAAATAAAAATGCCTGGACCCCCAATATTTATATTAATCAATAACGGATATCGTAAGTCTTATATGGCCTAAGTGACTGAAAAGACTGTGTTAATGTGTGTCGAGTGTGGGTGTGAATGAGAAAAAAGTGTGAGTGTTTAATAAAAAAAAAAGAAATTGGGGTAGTCAGAGTGGGGAGGAGGAGGGGAGTTTGGAAAAAGAAGGAGGGAATTTTTTCAGGAATGTCGAGCTTGTTGAGAAACCACATTAGAGAATTCTATTCAGAACAAAGGTGTTTGAAGTAACATTAACTGTTCATTCATTAGATTTTGACCTTTTTTGACCTCTTTGAATTTCCAATGTTTTTAAGATATCTAATTTTGCTCCCTTACCTGCCACATGGGTCAATTCGATGTTTTCTATTTTACAATTATGACCATATTCTATTAAATGTTTAGCAACATTTTAAGTATCTATTTTATTGAAGTCTAAAAGCATTCAGGTGTTCTTTAGGCCTGGTTTCTAATATTTCTTAGTTGTTTTTCTTCTAGACATTTTAGGTCACTTTCTAATAAGTTTATCTCTTGTAATTAATTTACTATTTTGATTGATTTCCTAAGATTGAGCTGCTTGGTACCCCCCCCCCCCTCCCCGCTGTTGTCCCCCCCCCCCCCCCCCCCCCGAGAGCAAAAAAAAAAAAAAAACATTTTCCCTCATAACTATTTTAGTCTTTGAAAAACACTTCGCAAAATTTCTGATCCTTTTGACAAATTTGCGCAAAGTGAGCTAAAACCTTAAGCTTCGAAGATAGCTTGCCCTTTACGCCCTTATGTTTTATTTTAATTAATGGCGTAAACAACACTTTTTTTGAGAAAGCGCAATTTTAATAAGACTGTCTAGTATGGCTCAAAAAGCTGAACATTTTTGTATATCTAACTCATTTTTGCTATTTTGTCCTTTATGACCTTTGAATTTCCAAGTATCGATATATTTGGGGTCCAGGCATATTTATTTAAGCCATTTGGTATCCAAATCATCGAATTGCCTGGGATCCGAATCCGCGACCCTTGGTATAGAAGGGATATTTATTAATTGAAACAGCCGAAAAATATATCAAAAGATATCGCCGGATGTCAAACCAAGGGCCTATCAATTTGTACTCGGCATGTCCTACCACTAGCCACAGTACCGCATTCTTCTACTTAAATTCAAACAGATTGCAATTTCAGGCATCAAGAGAAATGTCTTTCATATTGGGTTCACTAATTTCTCCCTACAACCAGGCACAATCTATACATTGAGAATCCAGGTCACGGGCACCGGATATAACCTATTAATAATTTCTTATTTATTAGTAGATACTGGTGAAGGAAAATCCTTCTTGGACCACCGAATTTTTAGATAAATACAAACATCAATTTTTAAATAAAAAATTTAAAGAAAGTTTGAATAATGGGATATTTCAACATTTGATAAAATTAAAGATGAATCAAAAGCCGACGAGCGTCGTCGTCATAGTTTCTCCTCAACATGCATTCATACATAATTATAAGATTAATAACGTAAATCAGTATTCCTTTCATCATCATCATTATCATCAACGATGTAACATACCTCAAAAGACATTCAAAGCAGATGGATGGATGATGATATGCATTCATTCATGGTGTAAACATAGAGCACAAGAGAGAGAGAGAGAAAGATGGAAATTGACACCTTCCCCTAACTTTCACTTTCTGAGTTCTGTTCTAAAATGACAGACAGGGGAGGAATAGATATGCAGTTACGAAATTCAAAGAATAATTCTTTAATCGTTTGGAATTTTGACTTTCTCTTACCTATATATGAATATATTATATAGAAACTAGGTATTGGATTCATGTCAAAAATTCGATGTCGAGATTTTGATGGATATACACGTTTTGGTGTTCCCTGAGTCCAGAAAAGTTGTTTTCGCAACGTGGTCTGTCGTGTGTGGGTGTGAACAAAATATCTCAAGAACGAAGAGCTGGGAGGTTTAAATTTTATATTTACGTAAGGTACCATCTATTGCATAGTATTGAGAATAGAGCCCAGTTAGCAGCCCAAATGGTACCGTTCACTAATATATTAAAAAGATAAATTTTTATGTAATAAGGCCGATCGCTCTATTGTCTGCTTTGAAAAAGATATTTCTTAGCCAGACCAGCTCCATTTGGCGCCACTTCCCGGCTTTTTCTCAATACTATTCAATAGATGACCCCGGCGTGACACGAAGCTTTTGAACAAAATCGGTCAAAAGTACTAGTACTTTACTGATGTACTTTTTCAGTTTTTTGCGATTTTCTCAAAATTTGCTACAACGATTTTGTTTAAAATTCATAAATTAATTATTTTTTGATGCTCTTTAAAAAGTATATCAGTGAAATTTTTCGTGAAAATTGTTTGAAGTGCCCTTTACTGATGTAGAAGCATTCATAGCTCAGCGCCATCTATGAATCGCGTAGTCAAGTTTGAAACTAAGGTGCTATGGAAAACTAAATATATCTCGACACAAAAAATCTGGTGTGACCAGCACCCCAACAACCAGTGGACAACTTCTTCTTAAGAGTAAGACAAAGTGTGTGCTGTGCCCGGACACCAATTTTTTTTATAATTAATATAATGAAACTCCAACTTTGATGAACCACTCCTATATCATTTTATTTTTTTTTAAAAAGGTCGGCTGTTTTTCTTCTCCTGATATTCCATATGTATTATTATATTTTAACTTTACATGGCCCTAGTTGTTTCAAAAACATCCTCGTTGAAGAGAATGAAAACTCTCTAGCAAGTAATAGGCACACTCTAACAAGGGATTTTTGCAAAAATGTATTAATACAGAGTTAATACCAGAATCTTCTTTTAATTTTTATTTTATTAAACCTCTTCAACGCCTACCAGAATTTCTTTTTTATTTTTATTTTAATATCCCCACCCCCACGGCGACGTCCTCTCTTCTCTCCATTTGCATATTAATCCCGTATAATGAATTATCAACCTTTTTATAATGAATTTTTGCCGAAGGGGGATTAGTAAAAAAAATAAATTTTTTTTTTAGAAATTCATTTGTAAGATAATTGGCTTTTTTTTTAATTAACCAAAAGATCTTCTTATTTAGATCGCCAATAAGATCACGTTCTTTTTTTTTTTAATTCAATGTGTTTGATTATAATCCCGAGATAAGGAGGATGAAATTTAATTGAATTAAAAATTATATTTCTTTTATAGTATTGATTGATTTTTATTTATTTTTTTTTTTTTGCATGAAAAATTATCAATTAAAAAGAAAATGCTATGGTATGGGTAAATTCTTCTTCTTCTGTCCTCGCCTTATTCCCGCTATGCGAGATCGACGGACCTCACTATTTCCCTCCAGCCCTATCATGGGTTTTTACGACTGAGAAGGATAGAACAGGCCGGCCCGTCGCACGGCCCCTGTTGAAAAGAGGAAGGAAGAGACAGACATACAAAGAACAAAAAGACTGTCCCAGCTCAGGGCAGCTCGTGGTCGCCATCCACGTACCCACAAGATGTAGGTCCCTGTGCGAGATGGGATGGGTAAAAATCTGGTGTGACAAGCACAGAATACAACTTTCGATTACCGAAGGTGTGCGCCAGTCAAACCAGATTTTTTTTATAACCTTTTAATTTAACATAATTTCTTTTATATAAAATTCATATGGAATATTCTATATTAGCTCACTTTCGATGACATCTCTGATACAAAATTGTTATATTTTAGACAAATGTTTCTAAAAATTTTTTTGTAGCCCAATTTTCTAAAAAGAGAGGCTTATGTTGCTAGTTCTTTATAAAAAAAAAAAAAAAAAGATATATTTATAAATTTTTTGTAGCCCCTAATGATGATCCATTAGAGAATTGAAACCATTAATGTACACAGGTTGGTTGACAAGTAACTAGAATAAAAAAAAAAAGAAAAAAATTTGAATTTATAAATGAGGGGTTCAGAGCAAACGTGAACCAAGTCCAATGAATCAAAATTAAAGCCTTGTATTTAATTCCTCTTAAAAGATACAACATTTAATTATTTTACATTTTTGCAATCATTAAGGGGGTGTAAGAGCGGCGTCTAAACGGACTTAAAAAAAAAACTAGACTTTTATAAGAAATTTTTCAATGTGTTTTTTTTTTTTTTAATTGAATTAAATTCATAAGGGATTATTGGGACAGAAAGTTATAATTTTTTTTGATTAATTACACTAGGCAACAGTGATTTTGTTGACTGAGAATTTGAAACTATTTCTGGGTATTTGGGTAGCGCTGATTTCAAAAATGCCATCAGTTTTGCCCCATCACGTCAGATTTTAGAGCTATAGAGAAAATAAAATTTCAATAGAAAATGTGCTCTAAAGCGGCTCTAATTTTATATTACCTGGATTTTTTTTAAGGCAACACCTTTTAAAAATATGCAGATAGTTAGAATACATATAAATTTTAAGTTTCATCCCAATCGGAGGTCATTTAGACGTGCCGCAAAGGGCTTAAAGTTTAGAAAAATCGAATTTTTCTTTTCTGATTCTGAAATCTTTTGGCAAATTTTCGTAATAGGTGTTTTTATTGGCTTACTTTTTAAGACAAATAACGCCCTCTTCTCGGGAAAAACATGCGTAACATCTGCACTACTGAACCCCATTAAGAACTTAAATTATACTTTATCTAAGTACAGATTTTAAATTATATTTTCAGATTTTTGAATTTTTAGATTTTTTTCAATTTTTTTTTTTTTTGCATTAAGGAACTTCTGCCTCTGGACGATTAGTATTGATATTCGGACATGGTTAATTAATTACGCCGAATAACTACCATAATTTACTATCCAAAAAGGGAAAATTAAGAAAATTGTTTACTTTTGGACTTGGCTCACCTTTGCTTTGAACCAACCACTCGTATATTACACTCAGCTTCATCTATGAGTTGAAGCTGTTGACATCCTGTTTGCATCCTTTGTTTAAACTATTGAAATTGATGTTTTCGCAATAAACACCTTTATTTAAAATGCCGTTAAGTCATAGTCTATTCAAAACAGTCAGCAAGGGAAATGAACAAGAGTCGTTTGGAAGATCTACTGCAACAATTTATACTTTGAACCCAGCCAACAACACCAGGCTGTGCTAATCAATAAGTTTGAAATTCTTGTTAAGAACCAAGGATCAAACGGAATAACCTCTGAACTATTTATTAAAGCAGCCGTAGAAATTGTAGATTGCAGTTCAATACAATTTAAAAAAAAAAATCAAGGATACCCAACAAAGACCTCAAATTTTGACGGATTCTATATTTGCGGTTCGTTGAAAAAGGATTAAAAAATTCAGAGAGGAAGGGCAGAGGCAGCCAAAAGGAAATAATTCTGAATGCTAGAACAATTTTCCGGAGACGTTTCGGTGCATTTATTATATATTTATTATATCATTCATATAGTTCACTATCTTGGGTGACCATTGTCAAACATTGTATGCCAGTTCAACAATATACATGTTCAATTGTAACCACTTAAAGACATATGTATATATCAAACACTTAGACTAACTCTGAGCACAAAAAACAATTAAAGAACTGAAGATGGAGCACTAATAAATGCACCGAAACGTCTCCGGAAAATTGTTGTAGCATTCAGAATTATTTCCTTTTTGGCTGCCTCTGCCCTTCCTCTCTGAATTATCATCACAGCCACCACACCTTAATTGGATAAAAACAAAAGTGTGATAACTATTGTCTGCTATCTATGACCTGAAATGTTAAAAGGTCCTTACCAACCACGGCAAATTTTTTTCTCATCTTGAGTTCATTAAAAGAAAAGATACACGGGAACATACCAGTATACTCACTTTAAGGCAGATAATAAAGAAAGCGCGTGAATTCAACAGTAGCCTACTGGCTGTTTAGTTGACTTTAAAAAACCTTCGGCGGACTATAGGCCTACACTGTAAAAAAATCATAATTTTGAGTGTGTTTTGGAACACTAAATTTACAAATTTCCCTTGTAAGTTTACACATTTATCCGTTCAAATAAAAATTATTTTAAAATTACAAATTTCTTCGAAAAATAGAGTATGTATTGTAATTTTTCATACATTGTATAGTAATTTTCGTTAAAAATTGTATTTTTTCGAAAGCAGATTGGAAATTCTACACAAATGCACTCTAATTTTCAAAAGTCTTTCTAAAATTACAATACATTTGTAAATGGCTTTTGCAGCCTAAATTTAGTATGTTTTTGTTTATGTAATTTGCATCCTACACAATTATAAAATCAACAAATTTTTTTTACAGTATACCTATATATATTCTTATGGATCTCCAATCACTTTGAACAACTTTTTCAAAAGATTTATTTCAAAATGCGTTCTAACCAGACATTTTCATGACATTCAATAACTACTTGATATAGGCCTAATTTAACTAATCTTTATTTGTTTAGATGATTAAATTAAATCTAAGATATAGCAGACAGGTAAATAAATATTTTAATTTTGAAATTACAACAAGCAAAATAATAAAAATAATAATAAATAAAATAAACTACAAACAAATATGGCATTAGTGTATGTTTACTTTCCTGAGAGAGCAAAGGGCAAAACAAATAAAATAAAAGTAAATGGGGCGTGAAAAGAAAAGCTATAATAAATTTAAACAAATTGCATCAGGAAATTATATTTGGTCAACGCAAAGCAATGAAACAACATTAAATTAAGGAGAGATTAAATAAAATACAAAAATCTGGTGGGAGTGACTGCACAGTACACAATTTTATATTTTCTTTGGCAATCGCTTTTAATAAAAATACCAGATATCGGGGAAGCTCTGGTTAATCTGTTTCAGCCACTCAATCTGTGGTGATCTCCAGATACAAATACAGTAAAACCTCTCTTATCCGGCCTCGGATCAACCTGTCCTAGGATTAACCGCCCTATCCCATTAGTATTATAAATTACATATATTAATATTTATCATAGATTATTTTTATTATTACATATTTTATATATAAATTACTTTTTTTTTTGTACTTTAATTAAACTGTGTTGCAACATTGTGCAATATTTTCGTTCAGATCAGGGGCGTATATAGAAATTTTTTTCGGGGGAGGGGGGCCTGAACTCAAAAATTTTTCTGCGGAAATTTTTTTTTTTTTAAGAAACTAATTTTTTTTTTTCACGCGAAATTTTTTGCGGAACATTTTTTCTTTTGCGGAATCAAAGTTTTGCACTCTGTGGAAAAATTTGTTGCGCTGATGTCTGTATATCCCTATATATGTATATGTGTTTGGGAAATTTCGGGGGGGGGGGGGGGGGGGCCCCCTCGGGGCCCCTTATATACGCCCCTGGTCAGATGGTGAAGAGGGAGTTCCAGAGTCTGTTTACTCGCTTGCTTCCCAGTCTATTTTTTCTACGCAGAGGCTTGAGATCTCTTAAACAAATAAGAGCGAGTTAGGAAACAAAATCGTATGGTAAAAATGAATGAAAAGCAATTTTTCATCGAAACCTCGGATTAACCGGCCAAACGGGTATCCGGTCAGGGTCTCGGTACCTACAAAACCGGTTATAGAGAGGTGGTTCCACTAGATGTAAGACGCTTTGTGATTGTGTCTGATTTATACCTGAGTGATTGGCTAGCCTTCAACACTAAAAGATAGAAATATGTATATTTTGAGTAAATGTTAGAAAGTTCCGGACTTGAATTGTCTATCAATAATAAATAAATTCCGGTCAACATGCAGTAAATCCCTGATCGGTTGGTGATTAGTTCAATTAATCTTTTGACCTTTTGTCTCCATGTTTATCGATATCCACCAAGAGGGATTTCAAATAAAGCTCCTCTTATGACTGCCTGTTCTCTATATACCGTAGGCATTGCAAAATTGCCTTTTAATTAATTAATTATTTCCTCACCAGAATCTTCATATGGAAATATCTTGACTTGATTTAATTTGCGACTAGCAAATATGGTTGGCTGTTGAGAGAGCGAGAGAGAGAGAGAGAGAGAGAGAGAGAGCTTGTTAACGTAGAACAACGGAACGAACGGACGAACCATTGTTTCCTCTCTCTAACTATTCCTTCATATATACTTTGTTTTCTCTATAGTCAGCCTATGCACTCATGTTTGCTTGATAAAATGAGTTATTATAAAATTTATTATGAAAAGGAATTCCTTTCATTAAAAAACTAATAGTGGGTGGAAAGGCTCTTCCAGGCTCACTTTTAATCAACTTATATAAATCTTTAAAATTACAATACCAATATATTAATTAAGTATAGGTGTACATTGCGAATCAGTGGTGTGGTGTGGGGGAGGGGAGTCAGAGCCCCTTCCATGAATAGAATCTAAATGATTGAATAAAATAAAGTAGCTTGCAAAGAAGTTTTTTTTTTTTTAATTATTTAAATTATAATTTTTTGCAAGAGAGAAAAGTTAGTTAACCGGAGAGGAAAGTGTCGAATAGTTGGGGCTGTTCCCGCAAGCCGCCTAACCCTCCCCCCCACGAAAAATTTCTAGGCACGCACTTGTAGAAAAATTTCAACATTTTTTTTTAATTAAGTAAATCGTTAAATAATTTATTATTTATTTCAAATTAAAAAAATTGATTATATTTTTGCCAAATTAGGAAATGATGTTATTTAAATTTTCTTTTTTTTTTTTTTTTAATAATTTGCTCTTTTGGCTACCCAAAGGCCATTTAGAAATTTTAACATCTTATACCTATATTACAAATATGAAATTTATTTTATACAGGAGGGCAGGCCAATAAGTCCCGACTTTTGAATGAAACACAGGTTTTGGATAAAGAATTATTTTTATTTTTCAACGTAGTCTCTCTTTGAGCTCTATACACGTTGTCCAACGTTTCCTCAATTTATTTATGCCCTTCCAGGGACTAAGATTTGTAGAGAGCATCAAAATCAAATCAGCTTCTGCCGACATTTCGGTTTGTCAAGAATAGTCACTCAAGCAATCCGGAGAATTTAGGAGCACGTTCATATGGAAACTGAGTCACTTTTTCTGAGCATCTTCAAATCACGAGGGCAGGTCAATTAGTTCGTGACTTTTGAAATTTCCCGCCTCTTAACTGAATTGGCAACACTGCTCCTGTCAGCAGGCAACTATCAGCTGACTCCTGTCGAAATTTGAACCAGCTGGGTCTTTTAGTTTTTGTTTGACATCCATTAATAGGAGACTACCTCGTGATTTGAGAAGATAATGGAAAAAAGTGAATTTTCAGTTTCCATGGCAAAAATCCATGAATTGGGATACGAATTGCTCCCTCATCCGCCCTATTCTCCGGATTTAGCCCCCGAGTGACTATTTCTTGTTTCCAAACCAGAAAAAATGGCTCGGCGGAAAGAGATTTGATTTGATTTTGATGCTCTCTACAAATCTTATTTTTTGGAAGGGATAAATAAATTGAGGAAACGTTGGACAACGTGTATAGAGCTCAAAGGAGACTACGTTGAAAAATAAAATAATTCTTTATCCAAAAACCTGTGTTTCATTCAAAAAGTCGGGACTTATTGGCCTGCCCTCCTGTAATAAAATAAATATATTGTAATATAGGTATAAGATGTTAAAATTTCTAAATGGCCTTGGTAGCCAAAAGAGCAAATTATTAAAAAAAAAAAAAAAAGAAAATTTAAATAACATCATTTCCTAATTTGGCAAAAATATAATCAATTTTTTTTTAATTTGAAATAAATAATAAATTATTTAACGATTTACTTAATTAAAAAAAAAATGTTGAAATTTTTCTACAAGTGCGTGCCTAGAAATTTTTCGTGGGGGGGGGGAGGGTTAGCGGCTTGCGGGAACAGCCCCAACTATTCGACACTTTCCTCTCCGGTTAACTAACTTTTTCTCTCTTGCAAAAAATTATAATTTAAATAATTAAAAAAAAAAAAAACTTCTTTGCAAGCTACTTTATTTTATTCAATCATTTAGATTCTATTCATGTGGAAGGGGCTCTGACTCCCCCTCCCCCACACCACACCACTGATTCGCAATGTACACCTATACTTAATTAATATATTGGTATTGTAATTTTAAAGATTTATATAAGTTGATTAAAAGTGAGCCTGGAAGAGCCTTTCCACCCACTATTAGTTTTTTAATGAAAGGAATTCCTTTTCATAATAAATTTTATAATAACTCATTTTATCAAGCAAACATGAGTGCATAGGCTGACTATAGAGAAAACAAAGTATATATGAAGGAATAGTTAGAGAGAGGAAACAATGGTTCGTCCGTTCGTTCCGTTGTTCTACGTTAACAAGCTCTCTCTCTCTCTCTCTCTCTCTCTCTCGCTCTCTCAACAAGCCAACCATATTTGCTAGTCGCAAATTAAAATCAAGTCAAGATATTTCCATATGAAGATTCTGGTGAGGATAATTAATTAATTAAAGGCAATTTTGTACAATGCCTACGGTATATAGAGAACAGGCAGTCATAAGAGGAGCTTTATTTGAAATCCCTCTTGGTGGATATCGATAAACATGGAGACAAAAGGTCAAAAGATTAATTGAACTAATCACCAACCGATCAGGGATTTACTGCATGTTGACCGGAATTTATTTATTATTGATAGACAATTCAAGTCCGGAACTTTCTAACATTTACTCAAAATATACATATTTCTATCTTTTAGTGTTGAAGGCTAGCCAATCACTCAGGTATAAATCAGACACAATCACAAAGCGTCTTACATCTAGTGGAACCACCTCTCTATAACCGGTTTTGTAGGTACCGAGACCCTGACCGGATACCCGTTTGGCCGGTTAATCCGAGGTTTCGATGAAAAATTGCTTTTCATTCATTTTTACCATACGATTTTGTTTCCTAACTCGCTCTTATTTGTTTAAGAGATCTCAAGCCTCTGCAGTAGAAAAAATAGACTGGGAAGCAAGCGAGTAAACAGACTCTGGAACTCCCTCTTCACCATCTGAACCAGGGGGCGTATATAAGGGGGCTCCGAGGGGGCCCGCCCCCCCCCCCGAAATTTCCCAAACACATATACATATATAGGGATATACAGACATCAGCGCAACAAATTTTTCCACAGAGTGCAAAACTTTGATTCCGCAAAAGAAAAAATGTTCCGCAAAAAATTTCGCGTGAAAAAAAAAATTAGTTTCTTAAAAAAAAAAAAAAATTTCCGCAGAAAAATTTTTGAGTTCAGGCCCCCCCTCCCCCGAAAAAAATTTCTATATACGCCCCTGATCTGAACGAAAATATTGCACAATGTTGCAACACAGTTTAATTAAAGTACAAAAAAAAAAGTAATTTATATATAAAATATGTAATAATAAAAATAATCTATGATAAATATTAATATATGTAATTTATAATACTAATGGGATAGGGCGGTTAATCCTAGGACAGGTTGATCCGAGGCCGGATAAGAGAGGTTTTACTGTATTTGTATCTGGAGATCACCACAGATTGAGTGGCTGAAACAGATTAACCAGAGCTTCCCCGATATCTGGTATTTTTATTAAAAGCGATTGCCAAAGAAAATATAAAATTGTGTACTGTGCAGTCACTCCCACCAGATTTTTGTATTTTATTTAATCTCTCCTTAATTTAATGTTGTTTCATTGCTTTGCGTTGACCAAATATAATTTCCTGATGCAATTTGTTTAAATTTATTATAGCTTTTCTTTTCACGCCCCATTTACTTTTATTTTATTTGTTTTGCCCTTGCTCTCTCAGGAAAGTAAACATACACTAATGCCATATTTGTTTGTAGTTTATTTTATTTATTATTATTTTTATTATTTTGCTTGTTGTAATTTCAAAATTAAAATATTTATTTACCTGTCTGCTATATCTTAGATTTAATTTAATCATCTAAACAAATAAAGATTAGTTAAATTAGGCCTATATCAAGTAGTTATTGAATGTCATGAAAATGTCTGGTTAGAACGCATTTTGAAATAAATCTTTTGAAAAAGTTGTTCAAAGTGATTGGAGATCCATAAGAATATATATAGGTATACTGTAAAAAAAAATTTGTTGATTTTATAATTGTGTAGGATGCAAATTACATAAACAAAAACATACTAAATTTAGGCTGCAAAAGCCATTTACAAATGTATTGTAATTTTAGAAAGACTTTTGAAAATTAGAGTGCATTTGTGTAGAATTTCCAATCTGCTTTCGAAAAAATACAATTTTTAACGAAAATTACTATACAATGTATGAAAAATTACAATACATACTCTATTTTTCGAAGAAATTTGTAATTTTAAAATAATTTTTATTTGAACGGATAAATGTGTAAACTTACAAGGGAAATTTGTAAATTTAGTGTTCCAAAACACACTCAAAATTATGATTTTTTTTACAGTGTAGGCCTATAGTCCGCCGAAGGTTTTTTAAAGTCAACTAAACAGCCAGTAGGCTACTGTTGAATTCACGCGCTTTCTTTATTATCTGCCTTAAAGTGAGTATACTGGTATGTTCCCGTGTATCTTTTCTTTTAATGAACTCAAGATGAGAAAAAATTTGCCGTGGTTGGTAAGGACCTTTTAACATTTCAGGTCATAGATAGCAGACAATAGTTATCACACTTTTTGTTTTTATCCAATTAAGGTGTGGTGGCTGTGATGATAATTCAGAGAGGAAGGGCAGAGGCAGCCAAAAGGAAATAATTCTGAATGCTACAACAATTTTCCGGAGACGTTTCGGTGCATTTATTAGTGCTCCATCTTCAGTTCTTTAATTGTTTTTTTGTGCTCAGAGTTAGTCTAAGTGTTTGATATATACATATGTCTTTAAGTGGTTACAATTGAACATGTATATTGTTGAACTGGCATACAATGTTTGACAATGGTCACCCAAGATAGTGAACTATATGAATGATATAATAAATATATAATAAATGCACCGAAACGTCTCCGGAAAATTGTTCTAGCATTCAGAATTATTTCCTTTGGCTGCCTCTGCCCTTCCTCTCTGAATTTTTTTAATCCTTTTTCAACGAACCGCAAATATAGAATCCGTCAAAATTTGAGGTCTTTGTTGGGTATCCTTGATTTTTTTTTTTTAAATTGTATTGAACTGCAATCTACAATTTCTACGGCTGCTTTAATAAATAGTTCAGAGGTTATTCCGTTTGATCCTTGGTTCTTAACAAGAATTTCAAACTTATTGATTAGCACAGCCTGGTGTTGTTGGCTGGGTTCAAAGTATAAATTGTTGCAGTAGATCTTCCAAACGACTCTTGTTCATTTCCCTTGCTGACTGTTTTGAATAGACTATGACTTAACGGCATTTTAAATAAAGGTGTTTATTGCGAAAACATCAATTTCAATAGTTTAAACAAAGGATGCAAACAGGATGTCAACAGCTTCAACTCATAGATGAAGCTGAGTGTAATATACGAGTGGTTGGTTCAAAGCAAAGGTGAGCCAAGTCCAAAAGTAAACAATTTTCTTAATTTTCCCTTTTTGGATAGTAAATTATGGTAGTTATTCGGCGTAATTAATTAACCATGTCCGAATATCAATACTAATCGTCCAGAGTGCAGAAGTTCCTTAATGCAAAAAAAAAAAAAAAAATTGAAAAAAATCTAAAAATTCAAAAATCTGAAAATATAATTTAAAATCTGTACTTAGATAAAGTATAATTTAAGTTCTTAATGGGGTTCAGTAGTGCAGATGTTACGCATGTTTTTCCCGAGAAGAGGGCGTTATTTGTCTTAAAAAGTAAGCCAATAAAAACACCTATTACGAAAATTTGCCAAAAGATTTCAGAATCAGAAAAGAAAAATTCGATTTTTCTAAACTTTAAGCCCTTTGCGGCACGTCTAAATGACCTCCGATTGGGATGAAACTTAAAATTTATATGTATTCTAACTATCTGCATATTTTTAAAAGGTGTTGCCTTAAAAAAAATCCAGGTAATATAAAATTAGAGCCGCTTTAGAGCACATTTTCTATTGAAATTTTATTTTCTCTATAGCTCTAAAATCTGACGTGATGGGGCAAAACTGATGGCATTTTTGAAATCAGCGCTACCCAAATACCCAGAAATAGTTTCAAATTCTCAGTCAACAAAATCACTGTTGCCTAGTGTAATTAATCAAAAAAAAATTATAACTTTCTGTCCCAATAATCCCTTATGAATTTAATTCATTAAAAAAAAAAAAACACATTGAAAAATTTCTTATAAAAGTCTAGTTTTTTTTTTAAGTCCGTTTAGACGCCGCTCTTACACCCCCTTAATGATTGCAAAAATGTAAAATAATTAAATGTTGTATCTTTTAAGAGGAATTAAATACAAGGCTTTAATTTTGATTCATTGGACTTGGTTCACGTTTGCTCTGAACCCCTCATTTATAAATTCAAATTTTTTTTTTTTCTTTTTTTTTTTTATTCTAGTTACTTGTCAACCAACCTGTGTACATTAATGGTTTCAATTCTCTAATGGATCATCATTAGGGGCTACAAAAAATTTATAAATTTTTTTTTTTTTTTTTATAAAGAACTAGCAACATAAGCCTCTCTTTTTAGAAAATTGGGCTACAAAAAAATTTTTAGAAACATTTGTCTAAAATATAACAATTTTGTATCAGAGATGTCATCGAAAGTGAGCTAATATAGAATATTCCATATGAATTTTATATAAAAGAAATTATGTTAAATTAAAAGGTTATAAAAAAAAATCTGGTTTGACTGGCGCACACCTTCGGTAATCGAAAGTTGTATTCTGTGCTTGTCACACCAGATTTTTACCCATCCCATCTCGCACAGGGACCTACATCTTGTGGGTACGTGGATGGCGACCACGAGCTGCCCGAGCTGGGACAGTCTTTTTGTTCTTTGTATGTCTGTCTCTTCCTTCCTCTTTTCAACAGGCCGTGCGACGGGCCGGCCTGTTCTATCCTTCTCAGTCGTAAAAACCCATGATAGGGCTGGAGGGAAATAGTGAGGTCCGTCGATCTCGCATAGCGGGAATAAGGCGAGGACAGAAGAAGAAGAATTTACCCATACCATAGCATTTTCTTTTTAATTGATAATTTTTCATGCAAAAAAAAAAATAAATAAAAATCAATCAATACTATAAAAGAAATATAATTTTTAATTCAATTAAATTTCATCCTCCTTATCTCGGGATTATAATCAAACACATTGAATTAAAAAAAAAAGAACGTGATCTTATTGGCGATCTAAATAAGAAGATCTTTTGGTTAATTAAAAAAAAGCCAATTATCTTACAAATGAATTTCTAAAAAAAAAATTTATTTTTTTTACTAATCCCCCTTCGGCAAAAATTCATTATAAAAAGGTTGATAATTCATTATACGGGATTAATATGCAAATGGAGAGAAGAGATGACGTCGCCGTGGGGGTGGGGATATTAAAATAAAAATAAAAAAAAGAAATTCGGTAGGCGTTGAAGAAGTTAATAAAATAAAAATTAAAAGAAGATTCTGGTATTAACTATTAATACATTTTTGCAAAAATCCCTTGTTAGAGTGTGCCTATTACTTGCTAGAGAGTTTATTTCATTCTTTTCAACGCGGATGTTTTTGAAACACCTAGGGCCATTGAAATTAAAATATAATAATACATATGGAATATCAGGAGAAGAAAAACAGCCGACCTTTTAAATAAAAAATAAAATAATATAGGAGTGGTTCATCAAAGTTGGAGTTTCATTATGTCTTATCTTAAGAAGAAGTTGTCCAGAATTGTTCTGTTCACACCAGATTTTTTGTGTCGAGATATATTTAGTTTTCCATAGCACCTTAGTTTCAAACTTGACTACGCGATTCATAGATGGCGCTGAGCTACGAATGCTTCCACATCAGTAAAGAGTACTTCAAACAATTTTCACGAAAAGTTTCATTGATATACTTTTTAAAGAGCATCAAAAAATAATTAATTAATGAATTTTAAACAAAATCATTGTAGCAAATTTTGAGAAAATCGCAAAAAACTGAAAAAGTACATCAGTAAAGTACTAGTACTTTTTGCCCGATTTTATTCAAAAGCTTCATGTTACGTCCTAAGGAGGTACCATCTATTGCAATAGTATTGAGAATAAAGCCCGGAAGTCAGGCAGCCCAAATGGCAGCTGGTCTGTCTAAGAAATATCTTTTTCAAAGCAGACAATAGGGCGATCGGCCTTTATTACCATAAAAATTTATTTTTTTAATATATTAGTGAACGTGTACCATTTGGGCTGCCTAACTGCCGGGCTCTATTCTCAATACTATTGCAATCGATGGTACCTTACGTAAATATAAAATTTAAACCTCCTAGCTCTTCGTTCTTGAGATATTTTGTTCACACCCACACAGACAGACCACGTTGCGAAAACAACTTTTCTGGACTCAGGGGGCCCCAAAACGTGTATATCCATCAAAATCTCGACATCGAATTTTTGACATGAATCCAATACCTAGTTTCTATATAATATATTCATATATAGGTAAGAGAAAGTCAAAATTCCAAACGATTAAAGAATTATTCTTTGAATTTCGTAACTGCATATCTATTCCTCCCCCTGTCTGTCATTTTAGAACACAACTCAGAAAGTGAAAGTTAGGGGGGAAGGTGTCAATTTCCATCTTTCTCTCTCTCTCTTGTGCTCTATGTTTACACCATGAATGAATGCATATCATCATCCATCCATCTGCTTTGAATGTCTTTTGAGGTATGTTACATCGTTGATGATAATGATGATGATGAAAGGAATACTGATTTACGTTATTAATCTTATAATTATGTATGAATGCATGTTGAGGAGAAACTATGACGACGACGCTCGTCGGCTTTTGATTCATCTTTAATTTTATCAAATGTTGAAATATCCCATTATTCAAACTTTCTTTAAGTTTTTTTATTTAAAAATTGATGTTTGTATTTATCAAAGAATTCGGTGATCCAAGAAAGATTTTCCTTCACCAATATCTACTAATAAATAAGAACTTATAAATATATCAATTACAGGCCCGCGACCTGGATTCTCAATGTATAGATTGCGCATAGTTGTAGGAGAAATTAGTGAACCTGATATGAAAGACATTTCTCCTGATGCCTGAAATTGCAATCTGTTTGAATTTAAATAGAAGAATGCGGTACTGTGACTAGTGTTAGGACATGCCGAGTACAAATTGGTAAGCTCGTGGTTTGACATCCGGCGATATCTTTTGATATATTTTTCGGCTGTTTCAATTAATAAATATCCCGTCTATACCAAGGATCGCGGTTCGGATCCCAGGTAGTTCGATGATTTAGATACCAAATGACTTAAATAAATATGCCAGGACCCCAAATACTGTATATCGATTGGATTGAATAAAAGAAGAAATCAAAAAATGGAAGATATAACCTAAATCTTCACCTGAAACAAGCCCATAGTGAATTAATCTCTAGATTTCACGCTGTAGAATTCTCATGTTAGATCAAAAAATTAGGGAAAAAATTGCACTCACCAGCCACCAACAATATTTAAATCAAAATAGAAAATTAGAAAAACTTATTAGAGACCAAATTACTAAAGAAACTAACGACCCCACACAATCCTTCAATTGGAAACCGCTGGGCTAGACTTTCTTTCTAAAGTGGTATTCTCACAAAAAGAGGTTACTTTTGAACAAAGAACTCAAATATGCCCCACCAAAAATCAAACCATTAGGGATTTTGAAAATTTAGCAGTAGACTGTGAGGTGACACTTTCAAAACCATTTCACTATAAACAGGATCCAATCTTGAAACACAAATTCGCCTCCACCATAAAAGAAATATAACATTTTTGAATAGAATTCTCTAATGTGGATCGTATGGCTTTTGTTTCATCACCAAGCTCGACCTTCCCGGAAAAATTCCCTTCTCCTTTTTCTCCAGTACCCTCCCTCTTGCCACTCTGACTACCCCAGTTGAAAAAATAAAAAATGCGATTGTTATTTCAAACATTCAGTGTGTAATTCACTTCTGAAGATTTGTGTCGAAATATGTATCAATAAATTATTGAAACAAAAAACCTTGTCTTGTCTTACTTGCATTTAATTCTCCTATTAAATCAGCCAACGGTTATCAGTTTAAAATTAATATTATCATGAAATAATTTTATCGAAAATGTATTTAGTTTATAATAAAATGAATATAATTTAATACAATTTTATCTAATGTTATAATAGGTAATTCCTTGGAGCTGCTTTTTCTTACCAAAATTCATTTTCTGACCTCTTTATTTAGGCCTGTAGTTTATAAATATTTATATTTGTTTAAGAAAAGGAGGTGATAAATAAAATTTGTAAATTATTCAAGTTATTTACAACCAAGTGACAAGTAGTTAAGTAAGTAAGGCAGAGCTAGATAGACAGACAGACATAGGAAATAACTAACAACCCAAGAGACTATGTTTCATTTATTTCAAGTTGGGTAGTTGAACCCTCGGCGTGGCAGCCGTTTAATGAAAGACAGGAGGATCATTAATAACCGGTGCAAGGGGCAGAGGGAGCAGACAGCAGGTTATGGAAGGGTGGCTGATGCCTTCAAGTGTATGTGTGAGTGATACCAGATGAGTAACAAGCACAAGAGCATATCCAATTAATCAATCGGAGGGATTAGTGTCAATCCAATGAGCGGGAGCTCATTAACCAATCGGATTTTTTTTTTAAATATTGACTGGCCATTTAATTAGAACAGCAAGATATTTATTTAAGAAAAATATTCTGATTGGCTTGCTTTGGAATTAGAACACGTAGTATGCTAATATTCTCTCCTCTAAATTGGATAGATATATGAACTCTATCCCCAGTAGGAATTATTATATCCGTACATTTGTTTCTGTATTTCAGTATTCAATGCAAATACATTCGAATTTTATTTGATATGATATGGACAAAATTTATTGATGATATACTAGATAGTATCTAAATTGAGTTATTTATAAAACAAAGTGATTAAGTCTATTTTGAATTTTCTGTTTTCTAAACTACCAATTTCTTTTAGGTTAAATAGGATAGAAAAATTTTGGAGAAATGCTAAGTACACTGTTAACAATATTCAAGGGATATTCATAAACTGTATATGAAGTCTGTTACACCAACTGTTTATGAATTTTGCATTCGGGTATATGAAAAAATAATATTCTAAAAAATGACATTTCATAATCCCTGTGTAACTAAGGGATATGGCTGGGGGGGGGGGCATGGGACCAGCCATCCTCCGGGGTGCCTTGAAGGCCTCATATTGGCTCAATTTTTCTTGGGGCGGGAAGCTTTCTGGGGGGGAAGGGGCACGGGCCTTCTGGGGAAGGGTGCCGGACCTCCTCCGGGACGATCCTAGTTACGTCCATGCGATTTATTAAAAGTTTCATGAAAAACTTCATACGCTAGTTAAAAAAAAAAGTTCCCTCAAGAGGTTTGAACTAGAGCTCTTGGTTTCCTACCTTCATATATGAATTGGCATGACGCCTTTACCATCTCGACTACTTTACTTTGTTATTGTAGAGAATTTTAAAATAAAAGAAAATGAATATATTTACAATTCTAAATTGTTGGCTTTTTTTTTTTTTTTTTTTTTTTTTGGAACGGGTGCATAAGGTTCGAAGACCTATAATGACCAATAGTCACATGCAGCCAGGAAGAAAATTAAGCTTATTAATTAAATGAAAAAAAAAATAAATAAATAAATGGTGAAATCTTTAGCTAAAAACTCATTCTTTCTAACCGTATATTCCCCATATTTATACCTCTTAAGATAGAGGAGTTATTCAAGCCGATAAACTTTTTCGTGCATGCCTCCCTAACCTACCACTATAGAATCATGATTTGTAAGACGTTATCACGTCAAAAGTAAAAAGAGTCTATTTCAATATATAAGTTACAAAATTCATAAAATAAAAATCTGGTGTGACTGGCGCACAGCACACAACTTTCTCTTACCTTCGGTAATCGAAAGTTGTGTACTGTGCTTGTCACACCAGATTTTTTGTGTCGACATATATTTAGTTCCCGACAGTACGGAACATATGAATTCAAGATGTAAAATTTATAAGTATGGGAAAATATTTATATTTTGTTACCATGGCAACCATTTCTCCTATCTTCCCTATGAAATACAGGAGTAAAGTGGTCTTCAGAAGATTTCAATCGCAAAATGAGAATATACATTTTAAAGAGCATCTAAAAAATAATTGATTTTTGAATTTTAAAAAAAATCGTTGGAGCAAATTTTGAGAAAATCGAAAAAAACTGAAAAAGTACATCAGTAAAGTACTAGTACTCTTTGGCCGATTTTGATTAAAAGCTTATTTTTCCGGTCCCGGGGGGTGTTTAACTTAAATATAAAATTTCAACCTCATAGCTCAATTCCTTCATGCTTAAAATTGAACACACACACACCCACACACCCACCCACCCACACACCCACCCACCCACAGACAGACCATGTCGCGAAAACCACTTTTTTGGATTCAGGGGACCTCAAAACGTGAAGATCCATCAAAATCTCGACATCGAATTTTTGACATGAATCCAATACTTTCTCTCTCTATATATATTACATATATACATAGGTAAGAGAAAGTAAAAAGGGATTTTTATAGAGCAATCTAATAAATATTGTGCAATACTAGTTATGTTCTTATTATTCCACATGTTTACTGCACAAGTATCTCCTAATTTATTGAGCAATAATATTGCAATGTGTGGGTTGGCCAAGTACTATTGTGCAAAATAATGTGCAATATATTGACGTAAATATTGATCGTATAGGGGTGCATAAGATTGTGAAGTCTAAATGACCTAATATTCCGGAAAGATTTTCAATTTCTAATCTCTGAAAAGGGATGAAAATACAAATTGAATTAATTGTAGATTCTGTATAAGAAAATTCTTTTTATAGGTTAGCCTATTATAAATGAAATAAAAAAAATTGAATAGTTAATTGGTGTGAGAGGGTTTTCAAAGCAATTAAGCCGTCAAAGAGGGGAGAGATGCTGTGTGACATTAATCAGCCCTCTTCGGGCATGTCACATGCTTATCACCATGCAACTGGCTTCACGCTTATCATAGAAACACAGCGAGAAAGTCTTTTACTCTGGTAGTAGCACCACGTCAGGTCAAGGTCCTGACTCCTCCTCTCCACTCGATGTGTATACTGTATGTTATTTTAATCAGCTGATTAACATAACATTTATGCTCCCTCTCCCTCTCTCTCGACGAATAGTCATAATGCTATCCTATATTAATACTACTAACACTTCTCTATTCATTAATAAAACATTACAATGATGAGTGTGTACGGGAAAGGGAGAGCGCTGGTTAGGAATTAATCATTTTCCAAATTGAAACCAAAACCTAAACTAAACATCATAGAAATATATTATTACTATATGTTTTCGGAAGGTTATGAATATATTCAAGGGTATAAATTTAGGAAATTAATAGAGTGAAAATAGATACATACGATAGAGCTAAATGGTTACATGCAAAGCGAGGGGGGTGGGGGTGACATGATAAAATAAAATATGTACATTTAAAAGCCTCTAAACCAATAAAGTAAAAATCTAAACTATTAATCATTATCAAATTTAAATTTTTTATAGAAAATTTCATTCTTCAGTTTAAACCAGAGTTAAAAAAAAACTAAAACGAAGACTACAAAGGTGAAGTAATGTATTTGAATTTTTAGGTTATATTTATCACGAATTGACCTATTGAAATTTTTGATTTATTAACTGGTTTTCTTGTTTTTTTTTTTTTTTTTTTTTACATTCACACTTTTTTCTCACTCACACTCACTCACACATTCACACAGTCTATTCGGCAACTTTGGCCATTTAAGATTTTAAAGGATAACTGTTATATATGATAATATCTATTGGGGGTCCAGGAATTTCTATTTAAGCATTCTGGTATCCAAATGGCTTAAATAAAATCATCGGACTGCCTGGGGTCCGAACTCTCGAAGTATAGGAGGAAGGCACGTTACCTACCACACCAAGCACGGGGGCAGGTTTTCTTGTTATAAATATGTTTGAGCCACAGTGTCGGCTTCTAAAAAAAGATCCCTGTTCAAATGCTGGGTGTGAGGGTTTTTTTCTTAACAATATTTGTTTAATGTAAACAAATCCTCAAGCAGGCATTAGATTGAAATATTGGATCTCGCCGCAACAGCCCCCAGACAACTCTACGAGGAGAGGGAGTTGCTGTGACATCCCGTCCTGTGAAGAAGGTTTCCCTCTCAGTGATACATTCTTCGATTGGAGTAGGCTACACGCCGGTGCTGAGGGAGTCCCTCCTCAACTAGGACATCCTAGCATAGAAGAGGTTAGATAAAAGGAACTGGGTGGAACCAGAAATAAGAATTAATTCACCAGCTAGAAACGAACGAGAGTTAGAGATAGGAAATAATGTAGCTTCACGAGGTGCCGGTAGATGGCTACGGCCAGAGGCCGTTTGGGTTTGAGGTGTGTATCTTCTAGCGCTTAAGCACTTCGGGTAAATAAACGGCGATCCCGATAGGAATTTCAAATAATAAGAAAAAGTCCTAGCTCGGGCAGCTCGTGGTCGCCATTCACATACCCACAAGATTTGGGACCCTGAGCAAAATCATTTGGTTTAAATAAAAATATTCTGACTGTAATATTTAGACCAATTCGTATTATTCCCATTAAGTTTCAATTTTTACAGATTTTGAGTTAAAGTTTATCTTCCATCAATATGAAAGTTTTTAGTCTCATTACTATTATACAGTAGCCCTACTCTCCGGGGATACCTCCTTTCTTTCTCTTTTGACCTTTCCTAGTTTCTCATTTACCTAAAATTTATTGAAGTCTCTTCTCTCTATCTTAAGATCTCCATCCGCAAGGCCAACGACCGAACGCAAAATGGTGGTTAAAGTTCAATACAAACTCCAATCACCTGCGAATGGCCAATTTAAGTCCCACCCCCTCAATGGAGGTGGAGACACATTTGCACATTTCACTTACGATCTAGTGAAATACTTAAATGTAAAGTTAAACTGCTCTTCTCGATCACCCTCTCTCTCTCTCTCTCTCTTTCTTACTCTGGTGTGAGTGTGTGCTCCATTGATTCTGAATGTTTATTTCCCTACTCTATGAACTTAGTAACTTGCCAAAACTCTAATTGCCTATTAATATATAAAGTCCTCTCTCTTAATAAGGTACTTAGTTACTACTGTAATAAACGTAATTTTTGTTAAATTGGAAAAATTCCCTTGAGAAGATTATTCGGAGATCATCAATTTAATCTTTATGGAAACTTTTCTACTATTTAATGAAATTCTTTAAATAAATGAATTTTATATTCATGGGCGTAACTTAGGGGGGGCCCAGAAGGCTCGTGCCCCCCTCCCCCCCAGAGAGCTCCCACCCAAAAAAAATTGAGAAAATATGGGGCTTTCCAGGCTCCCCGGAGGATAGCTGCTTCCATGTTCCCCCCCAGCCAAATTCTCTAATTACGCCCATGTTTATATTGTTTTCCATTATTCCTAGTAACGTTTATAACCCAGATCGAGTCCAAAAAGTGGTATTTATTTATTTAGAAAAATGTACAGTACATAGGGCTTCAGTTTTTTAAAATTTTTCCCTTTCTGTTGATGAGTCCGTTTAGGGGTCACAGTATACATAACATTTAATTAAGTAATGATATCGATGGCTACCGGAGAACGTTTCCCCGGGACCACCCACCCGAGGTTTCGCCGAGCTTGGTATTGCTTGACTGCAAGGATCTTGGTGGTTGTTCCTCTAATTCGTTTCCAGGACCTGCGGTTGTACATTTGTCCTCTATAAAAAGAGATGTTGATGTCGTTAGCATACTAACACTGACCAGGGATTACCCAATCAATGAGCTTTCAATTCTTCCAAAACCTATGGAACGAAATCTCTCAATAGTCGGACATTTCCACAACTTTATGGGGAGATAATTCCACAGATTTCTTACCATTGCTTCCAATGAGCGAAACATTGTGACAGACGGAGAAAACAAGGGAACATAACCTACTCGAGCAACCAAAAAATGAAACATTTAAGAACTCAAGATTTTAATAAAATATTTAAGGCTGATTCACAGTTTCTGTTTCCATAGATATTTTAATGTAAAGGTCTGCAGTGACGGTTCCAGGATTTTTTTTTAAAGGCGGACTCAAATTTTTTGGTGTAAGAAAGGAGGAGAGGCAGTGGCGCATTCAAGTATTGTGAAGCAAGGCCTCTATCTCTGATCTTATTGTTAGGCAGAGACAAACAATAGTCTAGAAAGACTAAATATTATATATTCTTGTTTTTTTTTTCTACTGGCCACAGTGAAGACTAAACAAATTTGTTTGCATTCGGCATTATCTATTCAAATATGAGCTCTGAATCCAGAATAAGATTTATAAACTTTTTATTTTAAATATACAAATACAAGGTATTTGTATTATGTAATTTGTCGGAATTGTTAATTTAACTTGTCATTTTGGTAAACAAACTTCTTACATTTTTTTCCTTTCTAATTCCTTAATTCCTTAAATGACAAGTCCTCTTTTTTTACTTTCTTTTTTTTTAATAATTAAGTAAAAATAATTTTTTAATTTCTCTTCCCTCAAGGCTAAACATGTTGGGATTTTTTTTGAGGGAGGGGGGGCGAAGGGGGGAAATAAGACGTCAGCTGTCAAGTGCAGCCCTGATTCCTGTGTAGAGTGCAATTGACCAAGAACGGGAAGAAGGGTGATCCACCCTTAAAGAAGAAGACCCTTTTTCCTTTTTCTCTTCAACAAGCATAAACAAGGGAGCTGTTGAATTAACTAAAAAAAAAAAAAAATAAATAAAAATAAAAAAGAGGGGAGAAGAAAATATTATTATTCGTTTTTAGATACACAAAAAGAATCCCTCTAAATGCTAATAACTTTTCTTTTTTTTTTTTTTTTGTAGAATCCGGTATCAAACAAAAGCTTAGCTAAGATCACAAGACTTCTTGTTTATAAAATATTTTTGAAAATCGTTATCATTTGAATTAAAGAACTTTCTGATGCAACTGAAATGTTTCTGGTCAAATAAATAAACCAGGGTTTTCTATAATCAAATTTGCTACAGTATCTTCAACTTCTCATTTTAAATATTTATTACTCTTTGAAAACTGAAGAAGACATAAATCGAAATGTCTTGAATTAGGCTACATTTTACATCTTTAACAACAAATCACGTCTTATCCCAAATTTGTGATTAGTTAAATAACGCATGTACTTTCAAAATAGAATGGAATCCTCCCTTTGTGAAGGGGAATTCATCAATAGTATTAATAATTTCAATGGCGTAGCTTTGTATGATGAAACTGGATGTAGAACACGTTTCAACTTATTAAATGAAATTGATTGAAGAGTCAATTTTTTATTCTATTGGTTAAGTAAACAGATTAAAATAATAATATAGTAGAGTCTTGCTAATCCGGATTTCGATTTTCCGGCATACCTGCTAATCCGGCGTGTTCCCTTCCCAAAAAAATCAACATAAAAAAGGTAAAACAGTTATTTTTTTGAACTGATAAATTTTTCAAAAGTAACTTCTTACATTTTTCCAAATAATTAAAAAATAATTATACTTTTATCTCTCTTTAATACTGAAACATCATGGGCGTAGGCAGCGGGGGGAGGGGCCAATGCCCTCCCCTGTCTTCTTAAAATTTTTTGTTGCATTGCCATCAGTTATATGTAAAAGTTAAAGGGTAAAGGTAGCCTAATGTTCGGGTAATCCGGCATTTTCAGAATTCGGCATAGGGCCGGTCCTGTTTTGACCGGATTAGCAAGACACTACTGTATATATATTGTAAACATTGTTGTATTTTATGAATTGTACCCCCGGGACCAGAACTAGCTACGCTACTGAATAAGATTTCTCAAAATATCACTTTCTATAGGCTAAATATTTGAGAATTATTATTAGTACAGTCAATTTCACGTCATAACTAAATTTCTAAATGAATTTAAAGACTGTTTTCATGTCAATATGGAGTTCCAAATTCTCTACCCTTTTTTATTTTTAATTGATCTCTTCAAAACGAATTAACCTCATTTATCCTTTTCTTTATTCAAAAGTTCCTCCTCATTGCTAGTTAGTTATCATTTCTCTCCTCTCCCTCCAATTTGAATAATTGGATTTGAACTCTCGGCAGTTTTGACAGATTTGATTCGGAGATTTAGTATATATATTATTATATATATATACTTCTGTCAAATGAAAATTTATATCCTGTCCTGAATACAAAAAAAGATCAACGATAAGATGACTATCAAAATGATTTTTTTTTTCTGTGTTAAATAGATTCTTTTTGGTATAAGTAAAACACGATATTTTAAATAAATCATAGAAATTTTTTAACAAATTGTTGCTATTTTAACTCGGAAATGGCCCCCGAGTTTGGCGTAGTAGGTAGCGTGCCTACCTCCTATACCAAACGTCGCGGGTTCGGACCCAGGCAGTCCGAAGATTTTATTTAAGCCATTTGGATACCAGATGGCTTAAATAGAAATGCCTGAACCCCAAATACATATATTAATTACAACGGTTATCGTATAAAGTCTTAAATGGCCTCAGTTGCCGAAAAGACTGTATGAATGTGTGTGTGAGTGTGAGTGTGAATGAGAAAAAAAAAAAAAAAAAAACTCGGAAATGCAGGTTAAATATTAATTTTGAATAAAAGGAAGCGGGTGGAACCAGAAATAAGGATTAGTTCACTAGCTAGAGACGAAAGTAAGAGGAGGAGTTAGAGATAGGAAATGATGTAACTTCACGGGGTGCCGGTAGATAGCTACGACCAGAGGCCAGTTGGGTTTGAGGTGTATGTCTTCGAATAAATAAACGTTGATCCCGATAGGAATTTCAAAAAATAATAAGAATAATTAAGCTTTTAACATGAACTCTGAATCTAGCTTTATAAGATTAAATTCTTAACGAAAATTAGTTTTTTTTTCTTTCCGCTAATAATTCACTTATTATTAATTGCTTTTTGAGGTTGTAGCTGTGATGTGATTATAATGGGTAATGGAGATATCAGCCAATTTGGAATGATTTTGTTCTAGTGTAATAATATATACTCAACAGTGTGACTCTTAGGTCAAGAGGAAGTTCATGGGCCTCCACACAGACTTGAGGAGGGACTAGTTCTGGCTAGGACTAGGTCCTAGGCAAACTCTCAGTGCGGAATTTTGCACAACTTTAAGAGCTCTTAGCATACTCTCTCGCTGAGGAATAGACTATTGCTCCATATTCAATCTTCGACCTGATTATTGCTTTGTATGTGTTCAAGAGAGTTTGTCTGTCAGCACCCCATTTAGTGCTATTAAGAATTTTGAGAATATTGAGATCTCTAACTCGTGTAAGTTTCTTATAAAATATTAATCCGAGAAATGTGACAGAGTCCGCAAAGTTCAATGAGATGTCACCTAACTTCAAAGTGGGGTTGTTATGATTCTTTCTCTTTCTGGAAAAATGAATACAGATAAGTATAATCCACCGATATTAGTTTACAGGCGTGGTAATGGAATTTTTTTTGTGAAGGTAGGTGGAGGGGGCTAATATTGAATTTTTTAATAAATTAACAATTATAAAATTATAATAAGCCTATAACGGGTCATTCAAGTTTTACGTAAACAACCCAGGGAGAGAGAGGTATCCTGTTTATTTTGCTGACAAGGGGAAGGGGGGAGGATTAACCAGTCCAGCACTTTTCAATGGAAAAAGGCCAAACGAAAAGGAAATGGAATTTTTACTTAAACAAGGAGGGGGAGGGGGGTAACGATTATTATTACTGCTTTATACACTCAAAATATAGGCCTACATTAATTTTTTGAAATTTTGAGATTATTCATAAAAATCTGGTGTGACTGGCGCACAGCACACAACTTTCTCTTACCTTCGGTAATCGAAAGTTGTGTACTGTGCTTGTCACACCAGATTTTTTGTGTCGACATGTATTTAGTTCCCGGCAGTAGGGAATATTTGAATTCAGATGTCAAAATTATAAACATGGGAAAATATTTATATTTTGTAACCATGGCAACCATTTCTCCTAGCTTTCCTATGAAGCACAAGAGTAAAGTGTGCTTCAAACAATTTTGAGAGCAAAACGCGAATATACATTTGAAAGAGCATCTAAAAAATAATTGATTTTTTAATTTTAATCAAAATCGTTAGAGCGAATTTTGAGAAAATCGAAAAAAACTGAAAAAGTACATCAGTAAAGTACTAGTATTCTTTGGCCGATTTTGATTAAAAGCTTATTTTTCCGGTCCCGGGAGGTATTTAACTTTTTTTTTTTTTTTTTTTTAAACATTCACACTTTTTTCTCATTCACACTCCCATTCACACACACATTCATACAGTCTTTTCGGCAACTTAGGCCATATAAGACTTTGACGATAACCGTTGTAGAGAATATATCTATTGTAGGGTCAGGCATTTCTATTTAAGTCATCTGGTATCCAAATGGCTTAAATAAAATCATCGGACTGCCTGGGTCCGAACCCGCGACGTTTGGTATAGGAGGGAGGCGTGCTACCTACTACGCCTATTTAACTTAAATATAAAATTTCAACCTCCTAGCTCAATTCCTTCATGCTTAAAATTGAACACACACACACCCACACACACACACACACACACACAGACAAACCATGTCGCGAAAACCACTTTTTTGGATTCAGGGGACCTCAAAACGTGAAGATCCATCAAAATCTCGACATCGAATTTTTGACATGAATGCAATACTTTCTCTCTCTATATATATATTACATATATACATAGGTAAGAGAAAGTAAAAACAAAGTGGTTGGTCCATTTGTCTTGTAACCTTTCCCACAACTAAAAAATATTATGATTCTATTGTTATATAGACCTGCTTATTTTGTTTTTAGAATCGATTTTCTTAAGCTTGAAATTTAAAATCTATGAATTTTATATTAGAAAACTTTTTTTATTTTATTTTTGTTATTATAAGCTAAGTTTATTCCACGATTTGAAAACGAACCTATAAAGTTTTTTTCTTCTTATTTTCTAACAATATTTTATTGGAGGTTAAATTTGATCTCACGCTGTTCACACACACAAATAAACTGTCAGAAAAAGTGGCACGTGAGAAAAAGTTTATTTTAAAAATACTAAACTTTATTAGCTAAAAGCTTTTTTTTTTCACACTCGGCAAGAAAGAAAAGGAAGAAAGAGGCGGCATTCCTCGTCTGCCCGTATGTTTGCCATAACCAAGAATGAGGACCCCAATCGAGAGCTTATTTTACAAGAATGGTCCACTCTGATACTTATAAAGGGGAGAGTCTGCTTATCTATTACACAATAAAGTAAATAATATCTAGGCCTGCTCTTGCTTATGTTCTAAGGGTATCTTGACGTTCTGAACAAAACAAGTATATATGGACAAAATATATATTAACATAGGCGTAACTAGGGGGGGGTCATTTTTACTTTTTTAATTTAAAAAGCTTATAGATCAAGCTAAGTTTGATTATATTGAGGATAGCTAAAACGCAGATTTTAGTGCTGAATTTCCAAAAAAATTTTATACCCCATGGAAGTCGTCCTATTATTATGTTAACCCTAATTATATAAATTAAGTAAATTAAATCTGGCACTGTCGAGTTTAAATTCACCTCATGGCAATAAATTATCCAACTCATTATGATCTTACTTCAGTGAGAACTTCATTAATTAAACAAGATCCTTTTTTGATGGGGGTGGGGAGTTCAAGAAACTTTTTTCATACATTTGAAAAATTTAAGATTATTTTTGTGTATTTATAAATCATTTTTTTTTTATATAGCTAGAGTAAATTATTATATTTTACTTTCCCTTACCCCATATGTAAAATAATATGTATTATAGTGCTTAAATATCTAGTCAGGGCTTGGTCCCATGGGGGGAGAGGTTGAACCTCCAAAACCCCCGTGACTACGCCTATGGTGAGAGAACTTTGTAAATAAATATACGTTCTTTACTCACCTGGGGTCTGATTAATTATTTTTTAAATTCCGGTCAAAATGAGAGTTTTATTTATTTATTAAAAAAAAAAAAGAATAAATTTAATCTATTAAAAATTCCATGTCGTTGTTTTGTTATGTTATACCTAATTATAATTTTTAATCATTTGACAAAGTTGAGTTGTTTAATTAAACTTTTGTAATACGCCTATAGAGCTTAGCCATTATATAATTAATTAGTTTTGTTTTGTTTGCATAGTAATAATAATAATATTAATATAATATAAAAAAAAAAAAATTCACTACGAAAAATTAAACAAGAACTTGATCCAAACAATACACTTTAATTTTTACTTTCTCTTAACCTATATATGAAATATATATAGAGAGAAAGTATTTTAAATGTTAAGCAGGTGTCGATTTTTTAAATCTTTAGCAAAAAGAATAACACAGGTCAACAATTTTTTTTTTTTTCTGTTCACTAGTATTTTCCTGACTTACAGGGGACAAAGGCTTAATATTTCGACGTTCTATTTTAATCGAAGTATTTTGACATTTCGCCCCAATATGATTTTTATTTTCTGTATTCTAATTCCCTTCCATTTAGAGAGATGTGTGTCCATCTGTCAGTTTGTGAGCAGTCTAGCGCTAAATGAGCTTAACCCTAAACCAATCGATAACAAATTTTTAACATAAACCTCGAGGGACGAATACACATGCATTTGTAGTTTATATATGAACGGAGATGTTTCCATTAGTCGATTCTATTATTTAAAAAAATTTTGTTTTACTATTTCATTGATGTTTGTTTGGATGAAGATAACAATATGAAGGAAAAGTTTATATTTTTTTATTGTACTGTAAAGTCGAAAAGTCTTAAAAACAAAATAGTTAACTTGCCCTCACGGCTTTGCTAGTAGTTTGTAAGAGCAGGCCCAGATGTTTGAACCCCTACGTTTAAATAGCGGCGCACAAATAAGAAATTTTTCTTTAAGTTTTCTCACTTTATAAAAGAAATGCACGGTCAACTTTCATATAAGAGGAAGTGCGTTTTTGTTGGTGTAGGTCTGGTGGCCTGGGGCAATAGATAGCACACCGATGACCCGGAAAGGCTGGAGAACCTGGGTTAGATTCCTGGGGGCTATGGGGAGGGAGTCCTGTTAAAAAAAAAATTAAAAATAAAATGTAAATCAAAATTGTTTAAAATGCAAAAAACAATAATTAATTTTTACATGCTCTTTAAAATTTATATTCTCATTTTGCCCTAGAAGTGTTTATGATAACTATTATGCATTTATTTATCTACTAAATTTACGAATTATGCGTTCAAATATTTTTTATAACAAAAAAAAACATTTTAAAATTACAATTTTCTTCTAAAAATAGAATATTTATTGTAACTTTACATGCATTGTATTGTAATTTTTGTTGAAAAGTGTATTTTTTGGAAGCAATTTGGGAATTCTAAAATGATTTCACAATTGCACTCTAATTTTCAAATGTCTTTCTAAAATTACAACACATGTTCATTCTAATTTTCAAACGGCTTTCGAAAATTACAATACATTTGTAAATGATTTTTGCAAAGACTTTACTATATTTAGTATCTAATTTGCTTCCTACACAATTGTAAAAATCAACAAAAATTTATTACAGTGCAGGCAGGCTTCCTTTTGAAAATATAGTCTTTTGTCATGAGAGATTTAAAGTTAAAACTCACAACTCCGGCTCCCTCTGTTTAAAATAATTTTAATTTTAGACCGCTTGATAGAGAAGTCGCTGTGATTAAATATGTAGGCCTAAATTTTGATAGGAAACAGCAGACAAAATAGAGCGCTTTTTCACCAATAAAACACCCAAATCCCACCAAGTTTTAGTCTGAATTTTTGACCATCATCATGTGATAGGGATTTATCATATGGAAATATTTATGCAAATGTACATCTACAGAACAAAACAAGTAATATCATGAGTAATTACCCTCATATGTCAACTCCCTGACACCTGATGATGGTCCAATAAATTTATTCCGAAACTTCTTGAGATTTGGAAAGTTTATATATATGAAGAGACTGCTTGCTCCGTTTTGGCTGTTGTCTCCAGGCAAAATTTACATATTTAATCACAGCCACTTCTACTTCAAACAGGATAAAATTAAAATTATTTTCCGGAAATTTTTCTTCTGAGAGGGGGATTCATGATAGGTATTTATCATGTGGAGCATCTCTTATCTAAATCTCTCATGAGAAAAGACTATAGGCTTTATTTTCAACAAATTTTTCACTCTGATCAAATTTACATAATTGTATTTGAAAAATTCGTCATATTGGGAGAAATACAATAACAAAAGTTTTTTTTAACACCATTTTTGGCAAAATATAGTAGGTTATAAAATACTTGCTGTTTTATATCTTCAAGGGGGGTTCAGGAGCGACGTCTAAACGTACTTTAAAACAACTAGACTATTATAAGACATTTTTCAATGAGGTTTTTTTTTTTAAATGAATTAAATTCATAAGAGATTATTGGGACATCGAGCTATAATTTGTTTGATGACTTATAAAAAAATTATCGTAATTAATTTTTTTGTTATCAAGCAAATACAAAAAAACAATCAGTCCCAATAATCTTTAATTTTTTTTTTTAATTTAAAAATGAATTTATTGTTATTATTAACCACATATTAATTAAGAAATGTTTAAAATAAGCTTAGATGATTTATTTAAAAAACTGTCAAATTAGTTCAGCATTCTTGCAATAGATGGCAGGCTAGTCTAACAGACGATCTAGTATTAGCCTATATCTGGCCTATATTTATATATTTTTATGCTTTTATAAAAGATACATAATATATAATAACATTTATAAAGTATTGTATTGTTAAAAGATCAATGAAAATCAACCAAATGCATTAAATATTATGAGCTACCATTCTGACATCTCTTGGCAAATTTTTGAATTACTTGATTTTTTGGGCATACGTTTTATGACACACAACGCCCTCTTATCGGGAAAAACATGCGTAACACCTTTGGTCCTATTCCGCCTTAAAATCTTCTCCAACCACACCTATATTATCAATTTTTTTTTTTCATTAAAAATTTAGAGATGAAGCTGATATATACCGTTAGTAATTGTCAATGAACCCCCCCCCCCATCTCCCTTAATTGTTATTATTTAGTAATTAAAAGGGTATCATTAAAAATTCACATATTTTCGAGGTCCCTTTTTCTCCCCTCTTTCCTCTCTCTAATTAATATCTCTACTTGTTTTTCATCCATCATCATGTTATTTTCTAATTAAAGCATCATGTTCACATTTTAATAATAATATCCTCCCTCTCTCTGCGTTTAAGATGATTAACTAACCAACTAACCCTTCTCTGTTATTGTTTGTTGTGTGTTTCAGCTCAGCTTGTTGCTTGTGTTCCGTTTGGCCATGTTGCAAGGCTCTTTACCGCGATTCTCCAATCAGGATAATCCAGCTGCTTTTCATCCATGCCGACATGTCAGGTAAGAGCCAGCTAAAACATCTCCCTATTTAATTGTCGAGAAAAATTCAACCATCGGGGGATTTATAATTATACTAATTTGTTAATTTAGCATCTGTGGTTCAACGAATTATTATATCTTTATAATTTGTGAAGCTCTCTTGCTAGTAGGAAATTGAATAAAATGAGTTTATATAAATTTAGATCTTTTAAATGTTTGTCATGTAATAATTGTGTTAATTGAATGCAAATGCAGGGCAGCCAACCCTCTCTCTGGCGTCATTCAACTTTTTAGCTTAAAGTGCCTCCGTTTTGTTTATTTCATTTTAATTCACTCACTCTCTTTATTTATTAGGCTTAATAGCTTTATTGAAAATAAAGTTATTTGTTGAGTCGAATAACTTTATCTTTCGTAAGAAATAGAAAAAATAAATAAAATAAAACACATCATTGTGAGAGTTTGTAGAAATTTCTGGAAAGAAGAGAAAATACTTGCCAAAAATCGGGTTATATTTGATGAACAACAACAAAATATTGTATAGAAATTTTAGAAAAGTGGATGGTTGAATTTTCGAATTTTAAATTTTTGTCGCATGAGGCGGGATTCAAACTCCGAACCCCTAGGGCAAGAAGCATGAAATTGCCACTGTGCTACGGCATCTTACCACATGTTATGGCCCGTTTAGCAGATTTATATAGAAAAATTTAAATTCTTGCAAATCCTTATTATTTAGCAACATTTTTCGAAAAGTACATTTAAACAATTGTAATAGGTCAATCAATGATTCTCAACCACTTTGCCGCGGCACTTTTGTGTGCCGACAAATTTTAATATTAATATAGGTCTAGTAAGAATTATGCTTTTTTTATTATTAATAAAGTTTAAATTAAAGTACTTATAACTTATATATGAAACAACTTTTAAACACATCTTTCTCTTTGTGTTCCTCCAAATTTTGAAAACGTTAAGTGTGCCGCGACAAAAAAAAAAAAAAAAGGTAGGGAATCACTGCCATAGGTATAACGTTTAATTTATACTTAATGTATTTATATTTCATCAATGGATATTAGATATTTTATTAATTTAACGCACCTGAGAAAATAAAGCGAAGTATTTTACATTAAAATTATAAATAAAGTAGATAAAAATACTTTAATATTCAAATCAAAGAAAAATTAAATTTTGGTAACATACCAAAATGTTGGTGCGTGTATGTGTCTGAATGTGTTCAATTTAAAATAAGAAGAAAATGAACTACAACGTTGAAATTCTATATTTAACAACAATTTGGATAGACCTAACTACCTGAGATGCGAAAATAAACTTTTAAACAAAATCGGCCAAACAGTTCTAGTACTTTACAGATATACTTTTTTAGTTAACCCTTGGCCTCTAGCATAAGGGGCAGAAACTCTACCACTCAGCCATGGCCCCAAGGGCGCATAGTACTTGAAAACGACTGCAGAATAAGTCGAAACGTTAATAAATTAATACAAAACAACACCCATAATTTGAAATTTGACCTATTATTAATCTCAGGGCTTAGACAACTAGGCTAAGCTTTAAGGATGCAAGGAAGCAAGGAAAAGTAACAAATTGATTTGTTGTAGAGGAAAAAATAATAATAAAAATGAAAAGAGATTGGAAAAATGTCAAAAGCGAGTTATATTGCAATTATTTTGGAAGCAAAATCAATTTCTGTCATTTGAGAGAAAGAAAGAGAATGAATGAGTGAGTGATTCAATTACTTTGAAGTTAGAGAAGAGAACAAATTAGGAATAGCCTTTAATTCTAAATCAAACAAAATAAAAACACAAAAAATTTGGAAAATTTGGAAATCTTCCAAAGATAATTATTTGACTTCCGATTTTGAATAGATTTTTATTAAGTTCTTGAGCGTAGAGATTAAGCTGAGGTGGGGACATACCATCCTTGTTAATGTTTGGGACAGGTTTTTTTACTTTCTCTTACCCTAATACATAGGTATATAGAGAGAGAGAAAGTATTGGATTCATGTCAAAAATTCGATGTCGAGATTTTGATGGATATACACGTCTTGAGGTTCCCTGAATACAAAAAAAGTGGTTTTCGCGACATGGTTTGTCTGTCTGTTTGTGTGTGTGTATGTGTGTATGTGTGTGTGTGTGTGTAGAATGTAGAAATGTAGAAAATGTTTTATTGGGCTCTGAGTAAATTTGTACTATTATGAGCCATGAAAAAAAAAAATACATTTGATGTTACATACTCAATTCTCCGCCCGATTAATTATTAAAACAAGAGACAGAAAATATACATACATTAGAAAGATAAAATAAAACAATAATGTGTGTGTGTGTGTGTATCTCAAGAAAGAAAAGAGCTATAAAATTGAAATTTTATACTTAAGTTAGGTATCCCCCTGGGACGTGACACGAAGCTTTTGAACAAAATCGACCAAAGAGTATTAGTACTTTACTGATGTATTTTTTCAGTTTTTTTCTATTTTCTCAAAATTCGCTCCAACAATTTTATTCTAAAATCAATTATTTTTTAGATGCTCTTTAAAATGTATATTCTCATTTTGCCTTTGAAATCTTTTGAAGCACACTTTACTATTAGCTACATAGGAAAGAGAAAGAAGAAATGGTCGCCATGGTAACAAAATATAAATATTTTCCCTCCCTTGCGGCAAGTAACATCTTCTGTGGGGGCCTTAATTTTTTAGAAACCTCTACTATTTCAAAAAGAAAATCTAATAGGGGAAATTTTTTTTTAATGAAATATAATAATCATTTTAATACAAAATATACAAAATTTTTTTTAAATTATTACAATTAATTTTAATACAATTTGTATATGTTGAAGATTTTTTCTAGAATTTTTATGAGATTTTGAGAAATAAAATATTACGAGATACAAAATATATATTGTGAAAAGAAATACAAGAAAACAATGAGATATTTTTGTTTTGGGAGGAAGGCTTCTTGGGGGGCCCCGCCCTGGGCTTCCCCCCCTGAATACGCCACTGTTTTCCCTTGTTTATCTTGAATTTTAAAATATAGGCGGAAACTAAATGTATCTAGACACAAAAAAATCTGGTATGACAAACCCAGAACACAACTTTCGATTACTGAAGCTAAGAGAAATTTGTGTGCTGTCCGACCAGTCACACCAGATATTTTTCCCTTAGGAGAAGGGGGGATGGGACTCGGTTTGGGACAGACAGAAAGAAGGACACTATATATATATATATTTTTTTTAAGAAGATAAGAGAGTGGTATTTTTTTTATTTCCTGAAACGAATTGACTGAAAAATCGAGGCACTTTATTGAGAAAAGACATGACAGCAGGTGGGCCCAAGCCAGCTAAAGGGGAGGTCCTGGGAGCAGAAGCCCTCCACCCTCGACGGGCGGAGCGGGTTAGTTAATTAATAACTATTTTTTTTTCTTTTTTTTTAATTATAAAAACAAAATATATAAGTAAAAATACAAGACTTATTATGTAACTATCTTCACTCAACTTTCCATAACCTAAAGTTAACTGCTCCCTAGGCCCCCGGGCTTGGTGTAGTAGGTAGCGTGCCTACCTCCTATACCAAACGCCGCGGGTTTGGACCCCAGGCAGTTCAATGATTTTATTTAAGCCATTTGGATGCCAGATAGCTTAAATAGATGCCTGGACCCCCCAATAGATATCATATATACCAGTTATCGTAAAGTCTTAAATGGCCTAAGTTGCCGAAAAGACTGTGAATGTGTGTTTGAGTGTGTGTTAAAAAAAAAAAAACTCCCTATTGAAAAATCGCAATTTTTGTAATATCCACAGGTTAAGGAACTTTGGCTGTTACTATTCTGTTGTTAGCTAATTCTTTGATTCAATCCGTTATTTGACCAGGGGTGATGAAACTGAGCCCTTAAATGTCCCAATTGAACCCAAACTATTGTAAAATCCTCGCAAGGCTCTTGCGTAATTTGAAATTAAATGAATTAGTTAAATTTTCGGGTATGTAAAATATTTATCTCCCTCTCTCTGTTTCTCTGATAGGGCAAAGATGCGGTGAGTGAAACGCATCCAACCAACTATTTTCCCTTAAAGTTATATTATTAAATTCGAATTAGAGTATAAATTCACCTCCTCATTTAGATGTCATAGATAGAATAATTACATTAATATACTCTATTAGTGTACTAAATTTGACTCCATTCTCTCCCTCTCTCTTTATTATCTATTAAAGTAGTTTGCCACGCGTCATCTGCATACATACATGTATTCGATTCGATTATTATTATTATTATGATTATTGTGTAATTAATTGCACCTTGTATTTCATATACTGTATTAACAGGATTATAAAATTACAATAATATTAAAAGATTTCCTTCCTAGA